>JAVCKT010008277.1:0-21968 GCA_032273925.1 Rhynchotus rufescens
ATAATTTTTTTTTTTTTTTTTTTTTTTTTTTGCTAGTATGGGATGCAAAATATAAATCTAGCCAAAAGAAAACACGTTGCTGAAAATACAATGTCAAAAATGATGGATCACAAGCAGTTTTCCAGTGTCACACAGTACCACATCTTTATGCAATTTCTTTGGGGTCCCTAGTGACTACAGAACTTTATCAATTACTGTTATCCAATTCATATAAAATCATTCATTCTGATATGAGTATCAGCCATTTTCTCAAATTTGTTAGTCTATCTCCTTGCAAAGGCAACTTTGAGTTACACGGGCTACACGCAAACACACTGGATTTGGAACAAAAGCTGGAGTAAAGCTCCCAAACTTTCAAATTCTCCGTGAACCAGATCCAAAGTCTGCTATAAATAATTACTTTACTCACACAATATGTGCTTGACATTTCCTGCAGTGACAGTGTTTCATACCCAAAAAGATTTCAGTGAAAAGGATAAAGGATAAACCTTGCTTGTGTCTGTATGTTATTTTGCGTTCTCCTTTCCAGAGTCCTCAAAGACTATTATGCACATCCCTGAGGGCATCTCAGCCTTGAGGAAAAGTGACCCCTCTTGTATCTGTTTTTTGCCATACTGTGTTTTACATCTTGTTGTGTCATCAGCCAGTATATCAAGAGCATTACTGCACTTGACTTCCCTTATTTTCTTCTGACAATATCCTCAGGGTTGACAAATGGTCCTGCCTTCATGTAGAAGGCAATGTATTTATTTGAGTCCTATATATAAGTTTATGACATCATGACATTCTGCAACAGTGACTGGAACAACAAGCAAAGGCCATTATGTCAGTTAACCCTTAGGGAATCATTTCTGATATTTGTTCTTTCATCATTAATTCCTCGAGGTCAGAAATGGTTTACTATTAGTGTCAACATGATGCAATTCAGCCATTTGCAAGGAAGCACCAAAATTACTGCCATGCAAGCTAAAATCTAAAAAACAGGCCCTGCCCAGCCCATAATATTTATAGTCAGCCTATATTTTTAGTAAATCTGAAATGAAGGACATGTTTCTGAAAACCACATGCCGAAATGTTGCTTATAGGTAATGTGAAGAGAGCAAATTGAAAGCATAGAAAATATATATAATATTTCTGCCTTGCTTGGTCTCATGCTGTACCTTTCTGTTTAAATTTGATTCAGCTGAGATCTGTATCTTGCTGATGTTTATTCAAGGAATCACAGGTGAGCTTCAGAGAATGGAAAGACCAGACTGCTTGCAGTGGGCTTTTATATGGTTTTCATTTAAGTACATTTCTTAGCTGAGGCTCACACATAAAAGCAGTAACTAAATTGGTAAGGCACCTGAGGTGAAGCTGAAATAAATGGCAACAAGAGGGGCCTTTTTTCGCAGCTGTGAGAAGATGTGTTTCCGTGGCCGGAGCTCCCCGCGTAAGGCAGAGCCGGGGCTGCGGCCTGCGGCCCGGCCGGGCCCGCCCGCGCTCGCTGCAGCGGGACACGGGACACGTCCGTGGGCTTCACATCTGCCGCGCCTCAGGCGGCTTTTCACACCTCTGTCTGCCCTTGCAGTGCTCTGCTAGAAATGCATACACCGCAGTGTCCCGAGAACAGGGAACAGCTCCTTTTAAATCAATTTATTGAGTCTGTAGACAAGAAGCCATTAGCCTATCTTGCCTAAGGAATGAGAAATATGCCTAATAAATGGAGGCACATTTATTTTACGGATGCCAAACCTGCCTCTGCATGTCCCAAACAGATGGGCTCACAAATCGGTTAGCTGCAGTTTTGGAGGAATGCTGGAAATGTATCCGATGGAGGGGCCCAGCTCTGTCACGGGGAGGGCTCCAGGAAGCTGCTCCCCTGCAGCCCTCGCTGGGTCAGAAACCAAGGGGCTCCTCATCCGCCTTCTGCTCCTTCCAGGCATCGTAGGCTTCAGATTATTGTGTAACCGAGGAAGTGGTGCTGATTACTGCCTCGATGCCAGAAGTGTGTTTACTAACTCTTCATCTCTGAGTATAACTGAATTAGAAAATATGTTTTTATTTGTGGTGTCATTTTATTATGTGCTGTAATTGGGTTTCATGTGATATGTCACCCAGGGGGTTATTTGTACATAAAAGGAGAGATGTTGAGCTCAGTCTCTCTTATCGTATGTGTTAATGAAATTAAACCACAGCAAATAAATTGATGTAATTTGCCACCACACATAAATTTCCATATCTGGGTTGCTGAAGAGCAGATCCTGCTAACACATATTGTTAAAAAATGATCAAATATTACATTTTTGGATGGCCTAGGAGGAAATGCAAGTAATTAAGCAGAGCCTTGAATTACTTCTGAAATATTTTAGGAAAGTGACTATGTTATGCATAATGTAGTAGCATATTCCCTACAAAATTCAATTCAATTATCACTGCCAGAGTTGTCATCACTTCAGAGTCTACACCAGTGGTTCAGGTAATTCATATCAAAGAAGCTATTATGGTGCGTTCCTTCATCAGCCATCTGTATCATGTGATAAGTTGATCCTCAGTTTTGCTTCTGTAATACAAGTGGCAGCATCAGTAAATTTGCAGGGATAAATTCCCTGTAGTCATAGATTTGTTCAACCAAACAAATGGCCCTGCTTGAAGCAGCCAGCAGATGCTGTCATCTGTATAATATAATGATCTCTTTCTCTAGCCCCTACTGATTGCAACTCTAAACATTTTAAATATATATAAAATAGATATAATGTAGCTATATAATCCATCCATTCAAGTGCCAGCTGCATGCGTGTATTAGTCTTTCATCTTCTGTTCTTCCCTCTGCTTTTCCTGGTGCACCCTTTCCCTTCACTGCACTCGTAACAGTGCTGTGCAGCATGCTGCTGCATGCTTATTTAGGTATTTATTTTGCTAGTGGTTTGCTGCTGTTGAATAATTTACAGTGCTCATGTTGTGGATTTGCAAAGGTCTAGTTTGGCTGGAGTTTTACATCAGTGCCTGTGGCTTCCCTTTGCAACTGTATAGATTCTATCTTGACCCAACTGCTGAAGTTTAAATATTAAAAGAAAAGCATGCCAAATCTTAAACGGATCTGATAGAAGAACAATGGCATTAACTGTCAGTAGTAAATAGAGGGGTCTGCACCTGCCAGTTCCTTTACAGCTTTTTATAATCCTCTCTACCTGTACTGAATATGCCCAGATGGCTGATTTTGCCACATGTTAATAAAACTTTGCAGAGGCAAAAAGACTCCTATATTTGTTAGATTTCTGTGCTTTTGTTATCAGCTGTATTGGCAGTTATTTCATAACAGAAATGAAAATGGAATTCAATTCTTCGGGACTTAAACCTCCTGCCCATACCACATAAATTCAATCCCTCTCACTGTCACCTTAGAGTGTGTGTTCCCCATGTGTGAGGCGGCGGTGCCCGTGATTCATTGCACAGTGGAGCTGTTCATGGGTACCCTGTTGGCTTTGTCACTCCTCTGTGGCAATTGGAAACCTGCTGACAAATGCCTTAGCTAGTCCAGGGTGGACTCCTGCTTGCCCTTAACGCAGACGTAGAGCCTTTTCCCTCTATATATGTCATTCAGTGGAGTCAGGCAAACAAGATGAATGAATTTTATACTAAAAAAAAATCAGTTGGTAGCTGTTAGGGATAACATGCAGTGAAATTTATATTTCAGTTTTACATTGTAAAGTACAAATGATCAGATTCGCATATATATTGAAGTGTGAGCTGAAGATCGCTGAATCTAAGGGAAGCTAAATTAGCGTAATAAATATTGCTAAGAAGGGGAAACAATGTAAGTTATACCAATTAAATACCTGATCCAAAATCCTTTGTGTGGACAAAATGCTTTGATTTTAGAGCGGTCTCTAAGAATTATCTTCCATCAAAGCAAAAATGTAACAATGTGTGTTGCAGTCCTGTTTTCATACAGAAATTAAAAGAAATAGTTCATGGTAGTGGATTGCTGTAGTCAACAGAGTAGTGGTAGGAAAGAAGTGAAGCCTTGTGCTGGGAAGGCTGCAAACAAGCACAGGTTACCAGAGAAGTAATGACAGGAAAATAAAAGCTTGGATCAAACATTTTCACTTGATATTTTATACCTAATCTTGGATCTTAACTTTTGTTGCTTGAATCTTTGTCAAATTAGGTTGTTTTGTCAGCAGGCATTTCATTTTATTGTTCATGAGCTACAGATAGGCTATAGAAGAAAAAAATCGAATAAATAAATAAATAAATTGCATTAGCAATACAAGGTGATTATTTCCTTTCTGGAAGTAGGACAAAAGTATTTGTGCTTTACTGAATGGCTTTGGTAATCCTACAAGAACAATTTTTTTATCACGACCTTCTCATTCTCACTGTTCCCGACAGTGGCAACATCCCACTTTTCATAGTGGCTAGAAATGAATATTTCCTGTCTTCATAAATACTAAGATTGCATAATTCAGGGATAAGTTGTGAATAGAGTGAAATAATGCATCTTTGCCCAAATCCACAGGTATTTCTAATTGGTTTAGGGTTTTTTTTTTTTGCTAGAATATAGAAGAAAATCTCCTTATTATCAAACAAAAAAAATCGTAGTAAATCTCTGACAATTTGATGATTGGAAAGAAAAGTGCTTGTTATAGTTATGTAGACATTTAAACCTTTCTTGATTGATTGTTTAAAGGATCACATGGAGTTCATCAATGATAAATGTAACTACTGTTGCACCAGTCACTTTCTTTTTATGACCTCTGACAAAAACAGGAAACACTAAGTGAAGAAAGCCTTGTGAATTAGTCATAAATATACAGTTAATCTTTGTTTTTGTCCTTTTTCTGTTCTCAGGTAAGAATGGCATAGAATAAGCAGAAATCGTAAAAGAGCACCTGCAGGGAGTTTATAGACAACTAAAAGGTAAGCCTTTCTTCTGTATCCTGTTTATACATATGTAGGAGTTACTGTCAGTCTGGCCTATTATATAGATCTCTCTCACAACCATTTATATGTTTGGAAATATATATATATATATATATATTCACACATACATATGCAAAGACAGAACACAATATGGAAATGAGATCAAGAGATTTTTAACTGCAATTGTTTGTATTTGTAGATTCCCTATTAACACTGACATTGTACCTGATGGTAGAATACAGCCTCAGTTCAACAGTAAAAATTCTCCGTTGTTACAAAATAAACAGCTTGTGGTAACCTTTAGTGAATAACATTTTGTTTGGGTGCAAGGACACGTTAATTCAAAGAGCAAACCTAAACTGCATGTGAAATTAGCCACACTTCTTCCAGAGAGTAGCAACAAACAGCTGTGTTTTGATGCTGCTATTGTATCTACCTCAGGCCAACCACAGGCAATATCTGCAGCAGCGCATCCTGAACCTACCCGAGTGAGACATGAACAGCAGTGATGTTAGGCACATGTTGCAGTAGCAAGAGACCAATAGAACTAAGAGGCACAGGCTGTGAACTGAAACATTGAGAGGGCCTGTGGCCACAGAAACATGTAGTTGCATCACTACATGTCAAACTCGCATGTACTTACAGGCAGAAGGTATTGACATTCAATTGCTTCTTGAACCGCAAGATCATCTGAAATGAGGGTAAATTTTAGGAAATACCTTTCAGAAGGGAAGAGAAAAAAAATTACTGAAGAAGTGCCCAAAGCTACTATATATTATCCTTCCCTATTACCTTCCTTCATTTATAGAAGGTGCCCTTGGGACTGTTGTGCAGACAGCATGATGGAAAGGTGTCTGTTTCGCTTGCCACACCATATTTATTCCATTAATTTAGGACGTTGCATGGTTTTGATTCTGCATCTAGTAACTATCAAAATACCAAATTCTTCAATGTGCTTTAAAGCTTCTGACCCCCAAGGAAACATTGATTGGCTATTTCTCATCAAGTTAGTATCTGACCATTTCACAAGTTGTGTGTTTTATCTTAACAGCTACTCCAGTAGGTAAGGAAGAGACATCTTTAATGAAACAAGGGATAATCTCTGTGCTTTGCAAATACTCACAAAATCTGTGGTAGATCTGTAGATCTGTATGTAAAACCTGGCTCTTTCAATACGGACCTCTATCCTTACTCTTGAGTCAGTCTACATAAATGTATGGGGTATGTTAAGCTTTGTGGTTCTGAACAGGACATATGCTGTGATAGGTATATCTAGGGTACAAATAACAAGCAGCACATAACAATGTAGAAAATATTACTAATTCTTAACTGTAGCCATCACTGTCTATATTATAGTTATTTTGCAAACTGCTGGGTTGCCAAAACTACATCCTCTAGGAGTTTGCTATAGCCAAATATGCAGACACAGAAAGAGTTTACAAACTGCCGTGTAATGTGCAGTGGCACTACAGCTAACCTACATGAACTTCTCAGTCTCAGAAATAATCCAGTGCGGTAGCATGGAGCTCGTCAGGCTAGTTGGAGCCTCTAATCCTAGAACATTTGGTCAAATATCATCAGATTTCTCTTCATATCTGCGATTCATCTGAAAATACTGTTTCGTTAACTGACCGGGATTTATTCTGTCAGCTAATTTTGTGTCTGATGTGGGCAGAAGAGGGGTTGTCATTAGCTTGTTGTTGCATGCATACAGTGCTTTAAAATGAGGATGACTGCGTCTATAGTCTGACTGCCACTTCCATTGGGCTTCATATCTTGTGAGTTCTCCACCAACTCTTAGTGTTTCATTCACTTATATACATTGAAAGATTCAATGAAAATTTATTTCATTACTTCTTTTTCCTTTGTTCCCTTTCTAGAATAATGTTCCATAATTTATTCTGGGGATATGGAAAGTATTGAAAAAAAAATTGAAAAAAAATTGGCAGAAAATACACTATCATTACTTATACACAGGGCTCTTGAAGACAATAATCTAAATGATGAAAAAGACAAAATGGAAGCACTGATTTATGACAAAGCAATTTCACACATTAAACTTGTAAAGCATTAGCATCTGATGTGAAACTAAAAGCAAATAAGCTTTTAAAAATGTTGCTGCTGAGCTTTAGAGTAAGAAAGTTTTTGTTCTGCTCATAGTGTATGAGGAGAATAAAAAATCAGCAAAAGACATTTTTCTGTATCCTTTTTAATGCATAAATCCTTAATGAGAAGACATGAAGAAAACAAGCTGTTTAGTACCAGGATTATGACTTTTACCTTCTATTTCATGCCAATATAGAAAGCATGCATATTACAAATACTTACTAGCAAATAATAAAAAGTAGATTAATTTTGAGTCCTGCATTAAGCAGAAGGAGGAAGAGTCATTTGTCAAGCAGCCCATCACTGGGCAATGCTTGCACAACCCACTCCCTCGTGCCAAGCCTTTTTAGGCAACAGAGTACAAATGAGGAAAGTTTCCCATTAAACTACCTTGACTGATCAATTATTTTACTGTAATAGGGGATTAAACGTTATTAAAGTTGCCATTTATGTCCTACCCTTTGTATTTCTTTTATAATGAACGGTCTGGTTCTGGTTAGTGGAACACTTTTCGTCTGTAAGAGTCAAGTGTGCAGGTACAACACAGATTCCATAAGTTACACTTAGAGTTTCCTATTTGTTCATCAAGACCTTCATCAAGTGGTCAGATTTAATTTTAAATGATATTTCTAGTACTCTTTAGTTAGTTTTTGCAAATGTTAAAGACTAGAAAATCTTGAGGTAAATTGAAAAAAAAGAAAAACACATTTTACATGAGATATACTGTAGAAAAGGGAGCGTTTTAAAATATATTTCTTTCTCATGAAAGTAGCCACTCTGACCTACAGACTGGGATTCTGCTCCCCAGGTTATTCTAGGAGCAGAAATGCCAGAGAGAGACAGAATAATGGTGCAGGGACAGAATAATTGTATAGTTTGTCAGTTTGTTTTATATCTAGTCAATGAGAAGTCCTAGAAGGTGTATAGTAATCAAGCGAACAGTGTCATATGTAAATGTAAATTGAAATTGAGGTAATTACAGTTTATTTGGAGGAACTTACCTACTTGAATTTATATTTTAATTTTCTTTGCCAGCTTTGTCAGTCCTTTCAATTTCCCTCTCTGGATGGAGAAACAATTGTCCTGTTTGCATCTTAGCCTGTGTTGTCTGACTTGCTTGCCACAGGATTTGTTGAAATCCCTATATATGAATTCTGGCTCTGTTCTCTTGCTTGAAACATATCTGGAAGATTTTTTTAAAAATCCATCTTTGTTGCTTTTATCACTCCTTTCAGTCTAACACCTTCCGTCATCAACTCCTTGCTCAAGTCTTGCAGCACATTCGTAAAATGAATGTACTCTCATACTAATATTTCCCACTTCAAAAAGCAGCCTACTTTAACACTTCTAAAAACAGTAAATAAGAATCCTCTTGAGCTTTCTGTGAAGGTTTAGGATAGTTTATATTCAATATAAAATAGTTTCTCTGTTTCTAATTGAAAAGCCAGCTTTAACAAATGTGATTGTTACGTGTAGGGAACATTCATGTCCATAAGACTTAGGATTCTTGTTTCTTTGGTTTTACTTTAATAGGAACATCTGTAATAGGCACTAGCTGCTAGTACTTTTTAATTTTCAAAATTCGCATGACTCATTTCAGGACTAACATCCCTTCTCATCTGAAAATTGTTTATCACTAAGTAAACATCGTATTTTTTCATCTGGAAGGCAATTTTACTGGGGGTGTAAAGATTTGCTGCTTCTAAATGAAAGTGATAAACTGTTCATACAAAAACCGAGGCAGCATCTCTTAGAATTTCATTTTAAAGAAATAGATCTTACATCCCCTTAGTGAAATGAATAAGCTTTTTGCTTTATTGCCTTTTGACAAAGCTGTAGATACAAACAGACATGTGCTGAGGCAGCAGAAAGAGCTACAATTAAGTTCTAAGGTGTATTATATTGCATTTTGTACAACACACACAAGACATATTCCTTTTTCACAATGTAATTTTGACTAAAATGTTCAAAATGAGTCCTTTTATACTTGGACTAGCTTTAAAAATTATAGTAATTTGCTAAATTCATATTATACTGTCACATAATTGTATTACCTGTTTCTCCCTGTTTTATGTAATGTTTTATTATCATGATTTGATCTCTAACTGCAATCATTTAATAAGACCTTCTCCTCTTGCCAAACTTAACTGATAATTTCCATGTCCACTGTTCAAGACCTAGTAAGTACTTCATCACAACCAGTGGATAAACTCTCATAAGTTCAGTACAGAATAAATCTGAGCATAAGCAATATGGTAGAGAATGAAATGAAAAATTAAAGTAATTTAATAAATAAACAGAAAATTTGTAGGTACTTAAGTGTTTTTGGTAGAGAGAGGTGAATTCAAGTGCTCCTAGCATCCAAAACTGAAGGCACAAGTAATTCAACCACCCCTAACGGATGCTGCAACCTGCCCCTGAGATGAGATTGGAGAAAGGTGAGGGAGCTATTTTTGTTGAGGCCCAGCTCCCCGCAATCTTCAAGAAGTTTCTGCTTCCTGGGATGAATGCAAAGATCTCTAATCCCTTTCAACTTTCATTTTGGGTAATTTGTGAAAAGCTCATGAGATTTTTAAGAGTAAAAAGTGTGTTGCATCTAATGAGAGACCAGTCAAGTAAAAAGGGTGAGGTAGTCCTATCTCAAAGTAAAAATCTTTACTAATGGGAGAAAATCAGATAATTCCTGGCTGTCCTCACTAGCAAAGGGGCAGTGTCATTACTGCGGAGAGCTTGGTAATGAATGAGAACTGTACACGTGGCAGTGCAGGAATGCCTTCCTAAGAAAGGAAGATTGCTGAAGAGGAGAGAAACTTGAGGGCCATGCTCACTCATATGTGGTGCAGGAACATTTACATGAATAAATTATTACATTGCTAATGAATATAATGCCTGTAAATCTGATCTTTTCCTCTCTCTCTTTGCTTTTTGTTGTCATCAATGTGACATCATGCCTGTTGGAGAGGTAAAGGATCGATACACTAATTACTCCTTATGAATTATAATGAAAGTGATATTGAAATTCTCATGCTTCTTCAAGACAGATGCTTCTTATCAGGAGCTGATATCACAGAGGTGTGAGGCACTCATCTTTTACAGGTTGCATCACGCAGCCCCCTATTTTCTCTGCTGGTTCACCTTGACATGCAGAATAAATTATTCATCAAGGCTCTTTATTAGGTATCAATATTAAATAAGTCTATTTTTCCTGACAATATCAGCTGCTTATCAAATGTGGTTAATTGTTCAACCAAGAAATGTTGTAAATGGTATTTGTCAAATCTGCTTAAGAACGGTAAGGAAGTTTTTGACAGGAGCCCTAATGTACACTCTTAAATGCTGTGTGTCTGTCTTCTCACTCGCATAGCAAAGTGCTATGGCCAGAAACCTGCTGCAGTAACCTAACAATGTGCATGGATTATTTAGGAAACTTGATGAGGTTCTGTGGTTTGACTTGTCCAACCCATGTAGTTATTTCAGTCAGCTTTTGGGAGTGAATCAGATGAGGATAACTGGAGAAGAACTATCCCTGATGATCAGGCCTTAAAAAAGTTATAAATCACAATATTAACCTACTGAAATGAATGTTGTGCTACATTTTAAAATAGTTTGAAAATTAGGATTTTTTTTCTTGATTAACTTCCAGCAAACTATCCATATTTTATGAAGTTCACAGCCAGGAGGACCATATTTTTAAGGATTTAAATGCTGCATTGCCTTTGTTCTGACCTTCTGTGTAGAATGATTGAAACTAATAGATTCATATTTAAAAAAATGTTTGACGTTATCTGTAACTTTCTAATCACACATTTATTTGTCTTTTATGCTTTGGTCTTGTGATCAAAACATTTTCAATAAGGAAACCAATGCTTATAAAATGGATTAGATAGCCAGTATATCTTCTGTCCCATTTAATCCAGGCATATTATCTGTGGTCAAGATGACCTTATGATCTACAGATCTAAACACCTTGGTTTTAAATTGCAAATAGGAAATCTGCTTTAACAAGATCCGTAATCAGCATTTCCTCATATAAAACATTCCTACTCAAATTTTGAAAACTGTGCCCAAGCTCTGTCTGAATGTCTTCTGGAACCAGGCTTTCTGATTGACTTTAGAATAAAATTCTATTTTAAAAAAAAGTTTTCTATAATAAAAAGGGTATATCAAGTATAGTTTCTCTTTCATGTAATGTCAGGTAACTGCATGACTGTCTTCTAGTGGTTTTACTGCCATGAAAAATCTACACATACGTTTCTGAAACCAAAAGCTGAAGGCTCGAGGACACAGCCGTACTGCAGAGAGAAACATTTTGTGCTGTTGCCCGTTTCCTGATAGTGCATGCTTTGAAGGTGGATTTGCCCTTCATCCCTTGTTACAAAGTTATGCATTTTTTCTCACTTGTATCACATAGCATTCCAATAACAATAAATATTGAATGAAAGTGGGTTAGTAATGAAGAATTGCGGAGGCTTCGTGTTGTCTCAGTCATGATTTGAGCGGTGAGTGTTTTGACTTGTGGAAGGAGCCGTGCTCCGGCGCGCTGCCGCCTCTTTCTCCTTGGAGCCGCTTCCAAAAGGCTGCAGGTCTCACGGAGCGCTACCGCTCCTCCTGCGTCCTCGCGTCGGCCATTCTCGGGTAGTGGTTGTACTTGTAAATTCTCAGGCATATTGTGAAACTGTTTCTTTCTCTGCTTCTCCTGGCCACTGCTGCGTTTCAACAGGAATCTGATGCACTAGCAATACAAAAATTAGCATAGTGACGAACACAGAGAACTGCAAAGGGAAGAATTCACTAAATGTGAATTCAGCAACTTAGGGAAAGGAAAGAAACAGCACTTACATAGGAGAGAGGGAAGCAATCAAGCATATGGGCACATCTCATTAATGTGATCTATTTTCTTATGTCTTTCCTATTACTTTTTTTTCTTTCTCTCTCTTTTTTTTTTTTTTTTTAACCTATTATCAGAGTTTCTGCTGCTCTCAGTGGTACAGAATTGGTACCTGGAGAGAAATTTGTGCATCACATCACTGGTTCCCTGTTTTAAAAATCAAAAACATTCTAATAATTAGTCACCTAGTTTTCTTGGTTGGTTGGTTTTTGTTGTTTTTTGAGGAGGAAGAAAAACTATATTATACCAAATAAAATTTCTGGAAATCTGATAACAATTCTATACAAAACAAGACCACCAATCAAATTCAACAAGACTTTCCAGAACAACAGGCAACACTTTTACCTCAGTTGACAAGTTACAGCTCTACCTCTGGCCTTAAATAGATCTTTAACTACTTGGTCAAATAATTTTACATCTTTGGAAGGACTGGGCTCAAGTTTGCTACTGTGAAAACTGTTGCCTGATGTTCTCAAACCTTACATCTTGCACATGAATGAAGATACTATGGAGAAAAACAACAGCAATAAGAAAGCAAACAAACAAAAGAAGGCTTAAACAAAATAAGCCAAATCTTTTGTACATCCTTACTAGGTCGGGTGCGTGGCAGTGAAACCCTGTGGTGTCACAAGGTGGATGCCACCTTTCGCTGGGTGGATCCTGGAGCTGAGGAACGCGATCCCTGCGGGAGACGGGCGGGATTTAGCCGCCTCAGATCGTGCTGCCTATCTGAACTGCTGTCACTAGTCAGCTCCAAAGAAATACGTGCCCTGCAAAGGGCTTGTAATTTTTAATGACTGTAGTGGCAGAAGAGGCACTGATGAGAGTTAATATTTGTTAGTACTATTTATAGCTATCCTTCCTGACAAACTCCGAGTGTTTCGGGTGCTTACGCTGACATTTGTGGATGTGCTAAAGAGGCTCCGCTGGGAGGAGGCAGGGCGAGGATGAACATATTTGGATTCTATTAGTGTGAAATAGAATTTAAAGGTTGTGTATCTCAGTGTGTGTGCTTGCCTGCTCACTTTTGCTGTCCCTAATCTGAGCATTTGTAATTATTCCACTTGTGGATCCTGTTAAATCTCTCTCTGGCAGGATTTACCTTCTGTCTCTGAACCATAAAGGTTTTTAAGAAAATTGTTTGCCTTTTGCTGCAAGGGACTGCATCAAAGAAACAATTTCTAGAGGAAGGATGATCCCAAAACTGCCTTCTGGAGTTTAATCTCTCTTCTGTCTTAGGCTCTAAAACACCTATGGGCGAATAGTGCATTTGAATATCTTTCTATGATCAGAAAGCCAAAGGAAGCTGGAAGACAAACCGGTCCAATGACTTATCAGCTTCCAAAGCAGGGGAATCAAAGCAGCCATCAGAACCATAGCAGATGTCCTGCTTCTTTGTGAGAAACGCAGCGATGGGATCAGTGACAACATCAATGCAAAAATGAGAAAAATACTTCTCTGATGCAATAACAGTGGAAAACATTCCCATAATGTTTCTCTGTGCTCAAATTATCTCAAGATTTGGTTCTGTTTCATTTCTCATTTACCTAGACTAAATAATCACCATCATGAATACCTGGAAAATGAGTTAAGGTGGGCTGGAGTTTTTAAAATTCTTCTGTTTCTTGTATGTGTATCATTTATTCATATCTTAGAACCCATTAGAGATCAAAAAATATTGCATTGCTAAGGCTATTTAATAGCCTCTGTTAAATATTCATAATTTTTCTTTTCATAAATGCTTGTGGCTCATGCATACAATAAAAACAGCACATGGATCCAAAATAAACGTATTTCCTGAAAAACATCTTCAGCCATTTGAACCCACCTAATAGCTTTCTTATTTGACACCACTACAGACTACATGATACAGAGATAGTTATTTTTGGTACTGAAGCTTTGACGCTGAATTTTCTGTAGAATGGTTTTTGCCCAAAGCCTAAGAGTAAGGTTTAAATTTTCAAAAAGTGATACCTAATGTTTCATGCAGACTTCTTCAGGATTTCTATAGGAAAGCAGGCTGTTTTCGGAAAGTAAGATATAAATCCTCTAACTTAAGAGAATTGTGAGTACTCATCTCCTCTGAAATTTTTTCTAGTTTTATTCAGGTGCTTACATGAAGTTTTATGCTTTTAATGTTAGGCAGGTATGTTGGAAAACATAAATAGCCATGTTTACTAAAAGTGTCCCCACAACTGCCTTTAATCCTTTAATTGACTACCAGTATCAGTCCCAGGATAGAGGTTTGAATGCCTGTGCTTAGTGACAGAGTTACTTTGCATCTCCAAATGAAAAATGAGGACTTGGGGGATGCCAGAACAAGCTCACTGCTATATTCTGTCTGTAACCTCTCTGCTTATAAGAAATGATATTTTGAATGAGAAATGACAAAATATGTGTTTATACAGAGGCAAAAAAACAGTACAATCCTTTCAGTACTCTCCTGCAGTACAGTCTTCAATCCAAGTAGAAGTTTTCAAATCTTATATTCTTGATTTGAAAGATCTTGTGCCAAGCCTTACTCTGATTTTGTTTCATGGTTGTTCTGCTGCAACACTGAGGAAATGAATGATGAATCAGGCTCGTTATTTTCATGTCATTTCCATGTTCACCATCTGACTGCCTTCTCCATGCCTGCCTTTATCTGCTCAACGGTGTCGTTAGAGAACAGACACCACACTGACATCTATGCTGGACACAGCGGTCTGAATTTATTTGCAAATTTGCTTGATGGAGTAGGGTTGATGTTATCTCTTCTTACTCAGCTATCTACTGACTAGGAAAAGGCAAACAAAATGTATGCATTTTTAATACTCAGCATGTTGAAAATATCACTACATCATCATACAGTCTACAAAATTGACCAAGCTGACAAGAAGTTAATGCATAGTATGCTTTATATTCTATTCAATGTCCTTTTAATTTTTTAAAGAACTGCTGATCAACAAATTGCCTTGAAACATAGACAGCTGATTAATGACCTGGTTATTAAACTAATCTAAATGCTTGCTTCTGGGTACCTTTGAAAGAAAGGGAAGCTTTTAGAAAGCTAGGAAGAAACAAGAAACTCTGTAGTTTATGAATAATGGATGTATTTATTGTCTTGTAGCTCAAATATTTTGGTTGTAAAGAAGTGTATTGATAGTTGTAAATAGCAGTAATTTTATGATGAAAGATCCTGCCCACCTAAAATATTGCACTGTTTCATCGATCTCGCAGTACCAGGATCAGTAAACCCTGTCTGATCTGAAGGTCTGCATAGGAGCAACAGTGTAATGACTTTCCTAGGGAGGATAAACATTTTGCAAACAGATAGTCAGATTGCCCTTTTCAGAAATAAGTAATTCTAAAGGTAAAGTTATAATTGCAGAGATGAAAAAAGTTAGATTTTCTGGTGTTCTTCCTGACATGCTGCTGATAAAATAAATACAAATTTTCATTCCAGAGAAAAGAACTATCATGTTTTGTAAACACATAAAATATATATGCCATGTACAAATTTTCTTCATATTTATCTAAAATAATATGCCAGTGGTGAGACAAGACTGCTTAGCTAGTAGGCTCTTTATCTCCTATTTTCTTGAGCTGCCCTCATGTTTTTGTCTGCCCCCATTAGTCTCAAACCCTCCCCAACAGAGTATTAAAATTTCATTAGGTCCTTTCCATCACAGAGGAGCCACAGGAAGCTTCACTTTACATAAGGCTTCTCCTTCCACACTCAGCAAATACCATATATTTGCAGAAGTGTTTGCTTAGTTTCATAGAATAGCTACTTTATTTCATAGAATAGCTATTTTTATTTCCTTTCCTTTTTTTTTTTTTTTTTTTTTTTTTTTTTAGTGTGTGTGCGTTGGTGGGGGAAGGAAACGTATTATTTTACATAGAACAGAATGAAGCCTGATATAAAGCTTATCTGACCAGGATGACCTGGATAGGTTCCCCCTAACCAGGGATTAGGAAATCCAGGAACATGTTGCCAACCCTAAGCAGAGGAGAAAAAACCCATCTTCATGTACACAGATTTTTCTTCCATGGAAAATTTTCTGCCAAGCCAGTGGTCTTTACAAGTTTTGTTTTTTTCTTCAAAACTTCAAATAAGAACCTGTTTAATGTTAAACACATTTTTTTGAATGATGAAATAGATATCCTCTTTCTCCAAGTAGGAGACAGTGAGAGCTGCACTTGTAAAATCATACTTATGTTATAGGATACAACAAATCATTGATTTTCAGATCCATAATGAGTTTGTGGATTCAAGGGTTAGAAAAATCAACATTTGACTTGTAGCCAGAGCACTGGTTTGTCAAGGACTTATTGAAAGCAATAAATATGTTATTGCACAATTTCATCTCAGAAGATACATTCTTCATGGCAGATCTACTTCTTTCAGTTCTAGTGATATGCCTGCCATCCAATGTGTGGTTTCTTTGCCACAATTTGAATATTCATAGTTGTAAAAAATCTTTGCAAAATAAATAGCTATTGTAATAATTTCCAAACCTCCTGAATGTCTTTGACGCAGCTAGATCTAAGAATTAAGGAATTTAGCAATAACTCAGCAGACAAGCTTCATTATGTGGCTTTACGTAAATTTGTTTGATTCAGTATTTAATGAAATCTGTGGAGGTTCATAATGATCTCAGGTGATCCCACATAGCTGTGGCTCTCCTGGCTTTTACGTGGTCTCTGCCATACGTGCACACATTCATATTCCAGAAATGGCTGCTCTGCCTGGGACACTTCTACAGCTTTAAGAAGTTTCATTTCTTAGCTGCACTGCAATTAAGCTCTATATGCCCTAAAATAGAAGAAATAACTGCTCTTGCTTAGTCTTCCATTCTCAAAATCCTCCCAGTACAAGTGGACTAGTTTCAGAATCCCTCTTGCAACATTTAGTGTCATTTGGCTTCATAAAGCAGTGTCCTGGCCTACCATTTTAATTCAGTGCATTGCATTGCACCCAGCGTCTCTAGTTAAAGGATACAGCACAGCTGAGTTCTTTTTCAATGCTGCTCAGATGAAAAAAAAAAACCATTCTCAACTCATCACAGTCAAAGAACCATTTTATCTTCTCCCCCGTAGCCAGCCCTTTTCCAGCAGTGTCATCAGCGCGCATGGCCCTGGCACAGCCCGTAATTATCTGAACAGGCTGGAGGGAGCCAGCTGAGAGAGCCATTCTTCTACAGGTAACATATGGCTCTGCAGAGTGTCCCACCTGCAGTGGCTTCAACAACCGCAGACTGTCACATAAAAGGCTTCCAAGAGGCTAAGCGGCTTTGAGACGGCGCTCTGCTATCTCGTCTCCCCTCGTCCTGCTTTCTGTTTTGATAAAGCTTTGATTCAAAGCACTCTGTATTCTATGCCACAATCCATTCAATGGCAGCAAAGCAAGCACTTAAAAAATGGTACCTATATTTATTCTGAATCAAGATTAAAAAGCTCAAAAGTATGCCTTAAAATCCATACACCCTTTCTCCTTCAGCATTACATTTAACACCTTTTAGTTTTGATAAAAAACGTTTCAAGTGCTGGTGCACTAGGAAGCACGGTGACCTGCTCATCAGTGAGCTGACAGGGGTAAGTTAGCATCCTCCTGAAGAAAGACACTTTGCAACTTTCTCATATATTACTCCATGGACACAAAGTCTAGAAGAGATGCCTACGTTTCCCTCAGTCACCTAATTTCTCTGAAAAATAGAGGTTCCACCTGGAAACACACACTGCTTAGTGCAGCCCATTCTTCTTAGCTCAGTGCTTGCCCATACAGAAGAGCCAGCCTAGGACATGGCACATCAGGCACATTCCTACTCATGAGGAACAGCTTGTTCTTCCTTCCCCACTAAAAAACATATTCACTTCTCAGAAGGTTTCTGTTAAAAGGCTCTTTATAGTTGTTTCACACATATATGAGCTGTTTACCATACTTTCTCTTAAGTAACCAGTCACATAAATGACACTGTGAATTCTCCACAGTGAGAGTGTCTCCATCTCACTGTCCTTTTGCAATACCACGACAGCAGTGGTACCACACCTGCCAAGATGCAGTTTCCTATACCCAGTAGTGACTGAGGGAACTACTCGTGGACTATGTAGTCTCTCTGAAACCTGAACTGGGCAGCATGCAAATCCATCCTGTATCGCGTGCCAGAGCTCAAGGTCTGTAAGGCAAGGGCAAGGAATTCAAGGAGCGTATTCTGGCCGCAGTGATTGACACGAGTCTGCATAGCTTTCATATGCTTTTTCCTCTTCTCTTTTTCTTCTGTTTCTGTTGTTTACCATATTCATGAATTATTTCACACTATGATGGTTAGCATACAACTTGGAAATGTTCTCTCAAGGGAGAGAAGAGTGGTACCTGTACAAGTTCTTTTTATCCTTTTCTATCTGCAATATTTATTATTTTGAGCTAAAGTTACTTATGTTGAGACAGAAATTCATCTTGCACCTTTCAGGGTATTTATCTAGGTTTAGTATCTTTGAAATTTCTGTGTACACTTTTAAGATGTCACCACATTATATGAAAGTGAAATAAAGCAACTGAATTAATAGTTTTATCTGGAATGCAGAGTGATTTTTAGGTTTATATTGAAGTGAACAGTGGCACACATTGAAACCGTGGAGCAGCAATATTATGTAATTTCTGCATGTAGTAGGTTGGCCATTTAATATCTTATTTATAACCACTAGAGGTTGAATTGCAAGCATCATCAAATTACAGGTTTAATAAAACAGTCATTAACATCCCCACTGAAGAGAGGGTTTTTTTTCAAAGTGAAATCAGCCACCATGACTAGGATGAATGCTTTCAAGCTCTTTAGTAATGTTCGCCATGCCTCATATAAAATATTGTGCTGTTAATTCCAGGATGAGTGTTGCTTACCTTGGTGGTTCATTTCGTACATAGAAAGAACAGTGTCTTTGTGTTGCTGGCAATAAAATATGATGCTGTACAATTTTAGCTCAAAGCTGGAAGTAAAAAACAGTATCTGTAAGAGTAAGCTGCTGACACCGAATATTTGCAGTCTAATAAACCCAAACACGTGTCTGTATTCATAATGCTTTTTCCCTCGTACAGAAATATATGGTTCTATTAAGTGTATAAATAGTACTGTGGTAAGCCCACTAGTCTCCTTTTCCTTCTGATACAAGGAACACATCCTGGGCTTTTTTCACCTGTATTAGGATTGACTAATACACTTGGAAAATGTAGCATCTAACTAAAAAGAAAGAGTAGAAGGGTTCTGAAACAGCCTTTTTTCTTCCCACTTCAGCCAGTGATTCAAGCAAAACCCAGCTGCCATTAATGAAGTATCCCCTCATCTATAAAAATTAAAACACAGTTACATACTATTTTCCTCTGCAAATCTCAGACACGTAAAGTTCATCTGAGATCTCTGCTGGAATCTGACCTATAACTTAAATATATAGAGGTTGTGAGGCAGCTGCAACTGTACGTGCCACTGTAGAGAAAGAAAAAGCAAAGAAGTTAGGCAGGACAGGGATCCTCTTGCAGACAGTGCAGTTTATGAAACAGTGTTGGAGCCAGACTCCTTTAAAAGTGGGCTCCGCGAGGCTATGGCTGTGCAGATTCACTGATTTCAGGATATCATTGTGATTCTGAACCAGGAGTAAAAGAATCTGCATGATGGATCAGAGACTACCTGGAAATGCTTTGCACTGCTCCTGCATGCCAGGAGAGGAAGCTGGGATGTTTTGAGAAGTGTGTATTGAGAAGAGGCCAATAAACCTCTTTGTCCTACACATCTCTATAAGGAATTCTCTGTCCCCAGGATTCAGGCTGTATATGCAAGCTAAGCCATCAATATACAAGCAGTGCAGCTATACTCCGTAGGCTTTAGTCTAGCCTTTGGCAACACCACCAGCTGCTGCCACAGTAATCCTCCCTAGACAGCTACTTTCTCTTATGGAAGGGATGTCATTGGACTGTCGTGCGTATTTGTGTCTCATTCATGAAGCTGTTCTCCTCGCGGGCTGATGCAGGGAGAACTGCTGTGTAAACAGTAACACGTCCCACAGTCACAGAGACTTTACACATCCTTTAACACTCAGCTACGGAATATCACGGAACTTCGCTTCAAAGGGCTCCTCGGTGGGTACTGCAGGAAGCTGCATCCAGCCAGGAGCCAGCGGCAAGCTCGTGTGCCCGCTTGCTCGCCCTGAGCTGCCTCTCTTGCTCTTCTCCTGTTTAGCTCCTGAGGGCTCTCTCTTGCCCTCAGCTGCCCGACACCTGTAATTCTTATGCTCAGTGGCCAAGCAGTGGAGGTACCTACACTCCCTCTCTCCTTACTATTCCTTTCCTACTCGACTGCTCATTTCCCTTGCCTTTAACCACCTTTTCTAGCTTCAGCCTGGGTAGTTTTGTCTCTGGATTTAAAATGTTTGAATAGTAAATGGAAGATGCCCACACGCTGTGTATAAAAAGAAGCACTCTCAAACCACATGCTGCATCCAAAGTGTGTTTTGTGTTAGAGATACCAGGTTTATCAGAAGGGAAGCCAAGAGAGGAAAGAAGATGAAGAGATACAGCCAACTAATTAAGTAGTTGTTTTCTGAAATGACTACAGAACAGACTGCCTTCAGGCACTGCAAGATGAAAATAATGTATAAAAAGTCCTGGAAACAAAGGAAAATATAATGGAAGGTAGCAAGGTAGTAAATAGAAATGAAATATTAAATATTAAAAATTGACAAAAATATGAGCAGATTTTAGCGTGTGTTATAGGAGGCTCAAAACCAAATCCTCTTTGTTTTGTATTCACTTTCCTACAAGAATGGGAGGTCCACAGTGCACCTTTTTATCTATCCCAGTGTGTTCCAATTTCCTTTTCTATCCTTGTTTTCCTTCCCATTCTAATAATTTTGCACCTGCCAGCCAATTTTGAACATATTTGATGGAGCAATAAGATTCTTCAAAAATAAGTTAATCACATGTGTTTCTTGAAATAGGTTTCCGGATTCCAACTGGATACTTTAATTTTCTCATATAAGCTCTTGTAATGAAAAAAAAGCTTGCAACAGAAATTTGTATACTATTAAGCACTAGAGAATGTGTAGGGGAGAGGACAGAAAAGTTGCAAATGCTCTGATTATGAAGACCTGAAAGAAACTAGGACTGACTGGCAAATTCCGTGATCAGAGAAGTTTGTGGAAAGCAGTAGAAGCAGATGAAGGGAACAGTGGGGATTTTATCAAAGGAAATAGGGCAAGCTGGTGTCCAGATTCTTCAGGACCAGCTATGAGAAAGAGAAATGCAGAACTGAGGTTAGAAAAACAGAGAAAACTAAAAGAAAGGTTCAGGGAGCGATATAGTGACAGCAATAGAAAGTAATTACGGTAATTAATAATAGAGTGCAAGCAATAGAGAAAACGAGATATATGACAAAGAGGACTGAAGGTCAGAGTTAAGAACTTCAATTTTAAGATGTCAAGCAAAGAGAGAATTGCAAGGGACTAGGGAAATCCTAAAGGGAAGAGACATCCCAAGGGATGCAGGGAGAAAGGTGAGGATGGCAGTACTGTACACTGGATAGCAAAAGCGTGGATGTAACTGATGACTCAGGAAAACGCCTTTTGGGAAACCATTATAGAGTCTAGGAATGAAATTGAAATTACATCCCAGAAAACCAGTTCTAAAGGTTTTATAAATACTTTTGATTAGTACTAGTTTTTGAGAAAACTTAAAAAAGAAATGTGGGCAAGGGAGACACTAGTCCCTTAATTGGCAGGCATCAAAATCACAGACCCACTGTTTTTAGTGTACAAAATGCCTCCCCCTCCCCGCCCTTTAGTTGGTACCACTGAAGAAAAACTTCAAATGCCTGTGAACAGAGCGTAGTCAGCCTAAAATGACACACTGCGAGAGAAGGACAGAGAGGAAACAAGACTGCTCTTTGATTTACAAATGCGTCTCAGCAATGAATTCGTTTCAGGAACAGAAGGCAATCTCTTCTGGAGAAACAAATAAGCAAAAAGCAAAACAGAATAAAGAGCCAGAATGTAAACTAAACACTTGGCTGGCTCAGAGCCTCCAATTTGACGTCTCAGGTTA
>JAVCKT010008278.1:0-12503 GCA_032273925.1 Rhynchotus rufescens
CTGCTTGAGCAGGAAGGCTGGACTAGATGATCTCTAGAGGTCCCTTCCAACCTTGAATATTCTGTGATTCTGTGATTCTGTAATTCCCTGGATGGGAACTATCTCCCTGAGCACTCAGGGTGAGATTTAGTTGCCTATATGTAGCACTTGGCAGCATCTCAGATGCATTTGGATAGTTGAGACATCCCCATGAGCTCTGCATGGGCACTATGGCACAGGATGTACAGGTCAGAAACCATAGGACATTGCATAGGCCTTTACATAGACAGCCAAATCATATCCTGCAGCTAAGTCACTTGTTCAATCAAGATACAGAGTCTTTTAAGGAACAGGTTATTTGGCTTGCTACAGTCAACTATGTGTAGATGAGACCTGCCTATTTCTGTACTCTCATTAGAAAAGGAACCTGAGGTGACAACTTCAAATGCAGAAATCTGCACTATGGGTGTCTACATTTACTCAAATGAGTCCTACCCTTTGTAGGATGGAACTACACTTTGTAACAGTGTGTTAGGACCATGTCATGTCCTGGTCGCTGGAGTCCCACCACGCTCCAGCTGTACACATGCCAATGAATGGCCCTTAGGGTGTACCTGCCTGGCATTATTTAGAGCAATCCCAAAGCTGTTTTACACTGCTGCATTGGTATTGGGTCTTCTGTAGTGCCAGCTCCTGAGTCAGGAAATCAGAACAAAGGTTCTTGTATTTGTCCCCCAGTTCTCCAAGCCCAGAATCTTGCCAGTATCAATAGCTTCTCTCTGTGGGCAAGCATCAGTTTTAAACTTCATGGTTTGAATGTGGTCTTCGTTGTTTTGCCTTCTCTGTTTTTATCTTCCTGGTTTTACTTTTGCTTCTGTTGTTTTTCCTTTTTTTTTCTTTTCTTTTTTGGCTACTGATTTATTTTTACATGTTTCATTTCTATTCATTTCTAATCACATTTCCTTTATTTGTCTTTTTTTTTTTTTTTGGATATGCTCTTGGAAACCAGCTTCTGGAGAACTCAATTACTATCTTCACATATGCTCCAGCAATAGTAGGTATGCAGGATTCTGGGTGTCTCCAAGTACATGCTTTTTAAGCAAAATTAAATGTTTAAGCTAATATGTCTGTACACTGAACTGGAACTTTCTAAGTGGCTCTGCACATTCAAAACCAAGTTTTTGGACTCATTACAGCAGACATGTGCAAACATTTCAGCTACAAAATTTCAGTCATTGATCTCTGCAAAACCCAGGCTGCAGATGATATTCAGAGCCTGCTAAAGAAGAAAATGCTTTTTTTCTCCCACTGCTTTTAGTATTTGCTCAGTATCATTAATATAAATATGTGATCACTGAAATCAACACAACTGAAGTTAACAGAGCAACTCCAGATTTACATCAGTGTAAATGAGAGCAAAACTTGATGCCTCACATGTAATTTATCTTTAATTCTGGTTTAAGTCTCTCTCATCTTGCTGAATAAAAACTGATGTTCTTCTCGCACACAATCTGTGTACCATTCATTAGAGTCTTTTCTGTTTGGAAGAAAGATTGGAGCCTGTGGTAATGAAAGCTCAAGTCCCGGGGAGCAGTGCACGTGGTATTTTGTTTTAGTTAATGCTGCATTGGTATTCTCATGAGTGGCTTTACATTACTTGAACATTTATGAGTAGCTTGAACTAATAAATCTCTAATTAGTACTAATTACTGATTAGATTATTGATTCCTCACTGGTTCTATTAGTTAAGGAGGTATTACTTTTTTTAAGTTCTTCAAGATTCATCCCAAAGTGGAGCTCAGTCTTGCTGAAAGAAAGCTGAAAGAGGAGAAAGCTACTTTTTCTTTTTGCTAATTGAGCTGGCAAGGCCATGCCTGCTTCCCTAGATACCCTGGAAACCAAGAACACTTTCTGTTTTTCCCTCAATGTCTCTCTGTCCTGTTCATGCCATCTTGGTCTGCACCATGGGCAGCTCATGGAGCGCTCTGCTCCACACAGCGACTGATACTATTCTGAGCATCCACGTTGGCTGAACTAAACTGTTCTGTTTATTTGGGTCTTGTACTTCCTCTTCTTCTCCTAGAGCAGATCTGTTGAAGCAAATCTGTCTACCTTCACACAGTCTGCTTTTGCTTCTGTTCGTGATTTTACTGAAAAGAGAAACTTCTCCAGATGCCTGAATCTGAGTAGTTTCCCTCTCCATCCTCTGGTGTCTCTCCCACTCCTGTCATGCCCATTTTTACCTGACATGTTCTTTGTTACAGTCCCATGCAAAATACTCTGGACTGTGCGTTTACCAGCAGTCCTTCTGCCCCGTAGGGTTCAGGAGCTCTCTACTGTCAAAATTTTCCAAGGGCTCAGAAAGCCCTGGGACTGCTAACCCAAGGACTCAAATAACAGGTACCAGCACTGCCCCACTACCTCACCAGTCTTTTTCCCCAATCCCTCCCCTAAAAACTTGTTTATGAAGGAGTTTTTTCAAGTATAGTTTATTGAGAATAACAGTCTGCAGACTTTCTTCATTGAAGGCAGAGCTCACAAATGGTGTGAAGAGATTTTGGCTTCCCTCACTGACGGGATTGATTTTATCTGGCGGCAGCTAATCGAGGGTAACGTTACTTTATCCAAGTATCAGGCAGTTTCACTTGCAGAGGTTTTGCATGTGGTACATCTCCAATTTGTGAGCCCAGGCAAGTGCAAAATGTGGCTGACTTCTTGTTGGCATTAACTATAGGGAACATGTAAGATCCCTCTTCTGGTGGCTGCCCTCTCTTCCTGTTTATTTCTACATGCTACTCAATATGTTTGTTTTGATCCTTACAGCCCTATGTGGGTTATGTGATGAACCACTGTGGCACTGAAGATCGATGGTGCTACTTTCATGATGATGTTTTCACTAGCAGACTCCAGGCCTGTCAACCTCTGCTATTGCAGGCACATAACTCCCTAGGACAACTGTGCGAGATGTCTGCGTGTGGCAATGAGGAGACAGGGCTCCCTGGATAGCAACATCTGGGGACCAGAAATTGCATATTGGCTACAGGCCCTCGATGCTGTAATTTGATCTTCCCACTCTTTTGGTCCATCTCTTCATTGAGCAAAGGAATAACTAAGGGAATTGAATATCTTTTGCCAAGAGTCCGGGCAGTTAATTAATATCAATGAGGTGCGTGTTATTTTTAGTTATAGCAGATGTGCTCATTCCTCATTAGCTAAAACACTGAAGAGCGAGCTAATAGCTGCCTGTGCCACGCTTAAAGGACATATTTCATAAAGAAGCTGTTGATTTGGATCTCATAGAGACCTGGTGGGTAATGTGTAGGGCTTCTTCCAAAGGCAGGGGAAGGAGCAGGAGACTGCTTTACAAGAAATCAACTTACTGTGTGCTGTTTCATAATTCATACTAAGAAGAGGGAAAATGACATTTCTGCTTCAGAGTGGCCCAGAGGAAGAGAGTTTTGAAAGGGCTGGTTCCTGCAGGCACCTGTGGACAGTTTGTCATGTTGCTGCACGAATGTCTTGCTGCAAGGCTTGCTCTTCAGAGACGCACAGTCAAGGAAGAAGGGTTTGTTTGGAGGCTTCAGGAAGAGATTGGAGAGGAATTTTCATTTGGCCCAGCTTACCTGACATTTTAATTTCTATATTTAGCAAGCTCCCCAGATGTGTGTTGCAGGAAATAAGTAACTTGTCAGTGGTTTTGAGGTTTCTCAGCAAAAAGAAGATTATGTCGTTTTGTGCTGAAGTATTGAAGAGAGTGTTTTATATTTTGAATGCTAATGAGCGCAGTTTTTTTCAGACGGGAGCCATAAAACTGTCATTATGTCAGTGGTATGTCTTTGTTCTTAACTTTGCTCGTGCTAATCAAAGACAACAGTGGTATATTTTGAGTTAATACTGTAACAAGAGGAATGGCATTAGTGGTCATCATCATGAGTGACTCCTGGACATGTGGTAATAATTTCTTAAGTGTTTCTGAATAGTGAATGAGAGAGGAGGGGGAGTTTAGTTCTGAGTTTGTGTGGAATAGAATGTACCATTCAGCTGAAATGATAAATTCACAGCTTATACTCACGGGGTTTTAAAAATAAAATGTTTTTTAATGTAATTAGCATATCTTCTTCCGCAGTACCTCTTTTTCTCCTGCAGCATCCAACTCTGTCTTTCTGTTCAGGATAAAATGATGGCTTTTAGCAAAAGCAGCTGAATGAATGCAATAGTCTTTATCTTCTTAAGGAAATTAATCCACTTTGGAATTAAGTTCTTGTCCTTTGAGTATTTGAGTTTTGTGTAATTGGACTTTGGTTCGAGAGCCTTCAGAGGAAATGGCATTTTCCTTCTTGTTAATGGATGTCCTCAGAGTTGGTAAATGCCTGTAAACAGAATTGGTAATGCTACATATTTAGGCACCAGTTTTCTGAGGAGAAAAAAGAAATACCACCCAAAACTTTTTATTATCAGTCAGGCACTTTTCATTTATTTGGTGAGGCAGTCTGTTTGTGTTGGCTGGTGGGTTTGTGACTGGCTTCTGCATAACGAATCATACATTTTAAAAATTCTTTCCAAAGCTGTTATAAAAACACAAAAAGTTAAATAACTTTAACTTTAGTTATGCGATCAGTCTGATTAAGTTAAGAGATTTACTCTTGGTAACCCCACTGGGCTTTCTGCAGAACTGTATGTTCCGGCAAAGGGAACAATTGCTATATTTTCCCTGCCTGACTGCGTTTCTCAGAGAACGCTGTACAATATTAAACATTCAGAGGCTGCATTTTCCCTTTGTTTTGACAAATGCTAATAAGTAGCTAACTGCAAGAGAGGGGGGAAAAAATCCTAATTCAAACCAGTTGCTTGATGGTAGAGCTCAGCAAATTCCCTGACCAGCAAGATGTAATCTGGAAAGAAATGAGCAGTGGTAGCCTTTGCTAGCCTTTGAAATCACTAATAAAGTCATTAGACAATATTTAGTTGAAGAGGAATGACTAAAGCTAGGGGAAGACTATTCTAGAGAGCTCTCAGAAGGAACATTAGCAGGCTTTGGTTTCTAATTAAGTGGTATTATTAGAAGCTTTGATAAAAGCCCTCACATGCATGACATCTTGTATTTCTCTGTGTATCAAGAGTATAAGAGAAACTAAAAAAAAAAAGGAGACTTTTTAATGATAATACCTGAAAAGTGTTTTTCAGCAGACCCATACATCATTGTCAAGTGAAAAGATTAAACTTTATTGTTTCTTTTTGAACCAAGAACTCAAGGTGAGTGGAAATGTCTTGAAATGCAAAGTAGTTTGGCAGATAAAGTAAAATGGAGATGAAAACAGACAATAAAAAGGCATTGGCTGTAACAGAGGAAAGAGCAGGGAAGTTCACTCTTTAATGTTGCTGAGAGAACTTTCTTTTTGCTATTAATGATAGCATTTAAGTGTTACAATTACAGGCCTTTATTGAAATGAAACATTTCATTTCAAGAATGGCACCAAAATCATTTCTGTGTGTAATATGAAACATTAGTTATGTGATGCTGCTGCCAAAATAAACCCCACCATTCATTTAAAATATCAGGAAACTCCATTTGAGAGGGTAGTTATACATCCATTGAGGATACTATGTATATTATTTTTCCTTACTATTAATAAAGTCTATTAACAACATAACTGCAATTGATTCATAATGTCACATTTGTTTGCAAGTAATGGATGTAAGGTTAAAATGGTTTAACTATTACAATGTTTGAAAATGATTTCTGCTCCCTAAAGCCTCCTTTATTTTTATTACAGTTTTTTCCCCCTTCAGCAACCACTTGTTTTGCAGTTGTTAAACTGCTTTCAGCTGTAGATACCCTGCAATATGAAGATAGATGGGGCTTGGTGTGGGATTTCCTCAAAGGTTGGTCGCTGAAAAAAGTAACTTCAGTGGCGCGCCTTGGAAAGATTTATTTTACTTGTCCCTTAATGGGCCAGCCTGCATTGACTCCCAGGGAATGAATTAATTTTTCTGTCAAATGCTGCTACTCAGCAAGTGGGGCTGCTTTGCCTCCTCTGCCCACTAGCCCGTATGTGAAATGCGCACGACTGACTCTGAAGCGCCTGGGTCGCTGGACAAAGCTCTGCGACTCCCGCTCCCTTTTGTAGCCAAGAGGCTGAGGGTTTTGTTCCCTTTTTGTGCTGCGCTCACAAAGAGCGCGCGGGCGACGCTGCGGGTCCAGTTCCTAAGCGCTCGCTGTTTGCTTTGGCCTTATGTCTTCCTGCTATCCGCATGCGCTAGTTAGAGATAAAAGCAGCCTTTAAAGCGCTCTGCTTGGGGACAGGCGAACAGGCACTGGGCGTCCCGGTGCTGGATCTAACTTCCTCGTTCCTTAGAATGACGTTGCCAAAATTGCATAATCTACTGGAGTTCTTTTTTTGTCCTCTTTGTTTGCAATTCACTCTGTATGGGGATTTTTTTGCCTGATGCTGAGAAAAAATGTGGATAAGAGCAGATGACTTGGCACATAATTCTCGCTTTACAACTGGCCAGGCAAATGCTCCAAGTAAGCGCCAACACGTCATTTGTTGCAACAACTTGTTTGGGCTTGTTAGCTTCTTTTACAGTCCCATGGAATGATAATTGTTCCCTTTAAGAGAGAGTCCTTGCTTATGGGCCAGTATGTACTCTGTTGGCAATATTGGATATATGGTTTTCTACATCAGAAAAGGGAAGAAGAATCTTTTTATTCAAGAAAAAGCATACGCTTAAAGGAAATAACCCCCTTCAAGTTCTAACTTCCTTTGAGTTCCTGCACCTTAATCACTAATGGCAATACCTAGGTTATTAGAAGTGAACTAATTAAAAAATCTCATTTAGTTTTTTTGCATGGTGCACTGTACATCTGCAATGCTATTGCTTTCTACTTGGACAGTGTAAGTATACCAGGCTGGTGAACTGCAGTTTGGTTTTGGTCATCACTAGTTAATTCCACTTGCACTGACAGAGGGTTGCAATTACTACCAATTTTATGTGGATGGCACTTGGATAGCCTTGTGATGGCTGGCTGTTTAAAACACTTGGGCAGAGTGATTTTTGGATTGCAAATACAACAGGGGATATTTTGTTGGTTTTAACAAAACTATTTTAATAGGTATTTTCAAGAAATCATGAAGTCTTGGATTTGTAAACCATATATATTTATAGACTCTGAAAGGCTCAAATTCTAATTGTTCTGCTCTTTTGAAGAGTGCACTGAATTTTCACATCTTGTTATTACAGGACTTTCTACCAACATAACCACATGATAGGTTTACTTCTGGCATAACTGTGCCCACAGGAGGGAAATTGCACTCATTAACTGTATCAGTTTCCAGTGGCACATAAGCTATGTACAGCGTTACTGTTGAACCCTGATCCTGCAAGGAGATCCTATGTATCAGTGGATCCAGCAAAAGATGCTGTGTACTTTCAACAGGGTTTCAAAAAACAGGCATGATTTTCATTTCTGGGCATGATTTTTTTTTCTTTTTTTTAATCCCTCTGAAAATTTCTGGTTTACATGAGAAGTTCCAAATAAACTCATGTGCCGAGTCAGAACTTTAGATGATACTTTTGTTGAGTCCTTTTTGAGTTTTCTGTAAGAGAGGGGCAGGGAGGAGCGGGAAGAGCAGTTTATCCAGGGTGTTTGCAAGAGCAGTGACTTCAAGTGTCGCACAGGCAGCGGGCAGCACGTCAAGGAAGCGCTGCTGTGATGGAGCAGCTAATCTGTGGCACAGCTTTTTGTGGCGTGACAGTGCTAGATACCAGGAGAAAGCTGCTGCTTAGGAGAGCTTTGCCTCTTCAATGACACGATTGTGCAAAACCCCGTGCTCCTGGCTTGGAACGGCAGAAAGAGGGAGATGAAATCTGTGATAGTGTCTTTGTGCCCAAAGGTACAGTAATAGGCTTCACTTTACAGTGCCGTATCTCACTCGGAAAGCAGTGTCTGTATGAGTGATATAAACTCTTTGTTAATAAGGATAATAAACTTGGGGACCACTTAAACCCTTAAGATAATAAGGCTTGGGCAGCTGAGAGCATTAACGACATGATTTCAAATACAGTCATAACAATTTTTTTTCTTTGCTTCTAGGATGACTTGCTAGCATTTAGATTAAGCTTTCCACTCTTTAAGACATTTCTGCTATCAATTATTTTTTCAAGCAAAATGAATTCTGAGAAAGCTACAGCACCAAACTGCTAAACTACAGTTGTCTCATCAGATCAGTGGCTTGGTCAATTTGGTAGTGCTGGATATAATGTGTTACATTTACAGCTGTTTGTAACTGGAAAAAGAAGGGTATTTCTAGCTGAGTTCTATTAAGGACTTTATGGACCACTTTAAATAAAGAAATGCAGACAGCTGCTTTCTTTTTAGTTTGACTTTGCAATGCTCTATGCCATGCAATGCCCATCCTGGGCTTGTTTATTTGGTGCTCCACAGAGGATTATCCAGAGCAACCATTTCTTCAGATATACGTGGCTGTGTTGATGTGAGGAGGGGAAAAGCAGACAGCTTGGTCTGGGAATCTTGCATGGCATTTAGATTAGTCTAGGTGTTCCAAAATTATTGGGATGCAGTAGACAAACAAGCTGACATCTTTAGGAAACCAGACTAAAATCTCTGCTCGTTCCATTAAGCATTTTCACTATGCACCTGGCTTTTCTACTGATACCCCCTTCCCTTAAAACACAGATGCTGAATGTCAGATGCTCATACAGCACAAGTAACATGCCTGCCATTTTATACAAAATGTGCAAAATGAGGGATAACCACCCTTTTTACTAATCACTGACTTTCAGCAGAGAGGATACACATTTGTTTATGGATTGGTCTGCACACAGAGTACAAATCTTTAATCCATATAGAGATTTAATATCAGTATAGCTGATGTGCAGGTATACACCTGTCTTGCCAGCTTCAGCTATGTAAAACATGGGGGATCTAGCCTGGAGTAGTCATCTAGACAGCCTCTAAATTCAGTGTCCGCTGTAGGACAGTCCCTCTATTTACTGCAGCGCATGTCTGCACAGCCAGTCTAGCCTAGGGTTTAGCCAGATAAAATTAGGCAAGATGAATGCCCCCCAAATAACTGTAGGATGTCTCGATTAAGCTACAAACTTCATTTGTGTATATGTATCAGCACTGTCACATCTTCTCAGTGAACGGAGAACCTAAATGTCTTAGATCGACAGCTCAATAGGGCTGTCATACCTGGCTCTACATGTTGTGTATCACAAATTCAGTGACAGTCAATGACAGTCATTCTGTCAAATGGTCTGATTCTGTTTGACATGAAGTGCCCTTTACCCCACTTCTACAGTGGCAAGAAACCATATAGAAGATGTAAATAATATTTAAACAGACCTCAGGGCATCTCAGCATTGCCTGAATGGCATAAAGCTGGTCTCTGTAACAGAGAATCAAACTCTGAGAATTTTGTCCTTGAATTCAAAGGATGCGGGGTGGATCACAGATATTGTTAAGGAGAGGTTAGACCAGTCAAATAACATCAGCATTTTGTAATTATCACACAATATGATCGTACTAATAGATATAGTATGGTTCCATGAATCTGCTATTTAGGCTGTATTTTGTCTTTTCAGTGCACGTGGCGTTAAAAAAAATCCATATGCATGTGAGCAAGATCATATTATGGCATCACATTGGACTCAATAATGATTAAATTGCTCCTTACTTGATGTGGCAACATTCGTATGCTTCTGCATGTGTTAAAAACACACAAGTTTCCATACTGCCATTACTCATGCACGGGAGGAACATAACTCATCTGAGCTGTCCTTTTTGGCTTTTTCATGTCTACATACATGAGTGTGTACAAGAGCTAGGTTATAAACAGAAATGACTGTGGGATTGCACTCTCAGTAGCAAGAACAGTATTCTTAAGTGGCTGGAAGAAACCCAGCCAAGGCCCAAATGAAAGTATCTTTTATTTTTCAACTTCATCGATCAAAAGCTTCTGTGTATAACACTCTAAATGACATCTGACATAGCTGAAATGCTAGAATAAAATGCCGACAGCAAAAAAAACCCACCAATAACAGCCAAGGTTTTACTGCTAGTAAAGCAGCTCGTTTGCTGAGGAGAAACCTTAAAACTGCGTGAATTACACACAAGCAACTGACAACTTTACTTAGCTATTCCATACATTAGGGGATAAATCTCCATTCTAGGAAGTTTCAATGCCATTTTAGTTATCCATTTAATCCACCTATTCATTTAGCAGGAATGGTAATTACGGGAAAATTGCTGCCAAACTATGATGTGCAATTAAAATTCAGGCTATTTTGTGTGATGCAAAATCTCTCTTTTTTACTATCATCTTACAAATCCTCTGATAGAAAGTTTGTGCCTTTTTGAAACGGAGCTTGTAATAATAAGCCATCTGGCTTACTTAAACATGAAAGATTAAAATGATATACAGTATGAAGGCTTCCTATTCAATTGCTAATGTCCAAGAACTCAACTCCAGTGGTGAAAGCTGTCATTTGGGGGGAAGAGGTAATTAAAAGATTTCCTTGTAGGGATGGGTCCTCGAGCAGGGGACTTGGCACATCCAACAAGCAAAACTAATTTTCCAAAAGAAAGCAGTGCCGGCCAAATGTCTTGCAAGATAATCTTCTGTATCCTTTAGTTCACTCACAACTGCTTGAGTGGGGCTGAAAGGTGGGCTGGTGACTGATGGGACAAAAGCAAGCTAACCTTGCTTTATTTACCATACTAAGCCAGCAGCGCTTCATAACATGGGCTTGATTGAGGCTTACAACAATGAGAAAAAAGAAGTGGATTGGGATTAAATAGCAACCTAGTCTTTTTAAAGAGGAAAAAAAAAAAAGCTTGCAAATGTTTTAGAAAAACTGCATTCTGGAAGTAAAAATTGTAGATTCTGACGTATGAGAGAGAAACTCTCTTCTGAGATGGGGATTTGAAACAAATGCATTTAGTAGTACTCATTCTTTTATAATTGGCAAGAGGCTAATTGGGGGCATAGTACTCGGGTTTGTGCAGCATGCAGACCATCTGAATCAACAGAATTGTTGTCAACCGGCTGTAGAGGGAAAACAAGGGACACCTCAGCTGTGATAGGAGCACATCCTGCTGATTTCAGCCACAGCCTTCCTCTGCCTTCCACTTCTGACTGATGAATTTCCAAACTGGAAAAAACTGAAAATCCTGCTGATCAGATGAAGCTCCCACCCTAGGGTCTGAGCCCTAAGTGGAAGCAGAACTGGTTATGAATCATCACCAAATAGTGCTCCATATGGTCTAGAATACTTGTAGTGCGTGCAGTATCTTCGACTTCTAAAGTCAAGCCTAAATATTATTACACATGGACTGTCACTCTCCCGGATGCAGAGATCACACCTCATTCCATATAGGAAAAAGAGTTTAATAGGGAGTGAAGAGCTCTTCAAATCATTTTCCACTCCAAGTATCCTTTATAGCAGAGATCATGTTCTTGGTTAAATTTTACAAAATTGCTTTGAAAGTCTGTAGAAATATAATCTTCCCCAATTTTCTTTATTGCCAGTGTTGCTCCTACAGAAACCTACATAACTTCAACTGAACTATATTAGCTCCGGCCTTATCAGATCTTTTTTTTTCCCCGAAAAGAGGAAGTTTCAAAGCGTGCAGGTACAGTCCTCCATAAATAAAGTGCTAAACTGAGCGCCATCCCATTAAAGACACTAACTTCATCTGCTCCTTTTCAGAGGAGCCATTTTAATGAAGATCCTATTGCTATTAATTCGACTTTCCGGCTCCATTTAGAATGAGAGGAGGAAATAATGAATCATGACATAATGGAAGTCCCTGTAAAGCACTCAGCTTACCACACAGGAAACCAGCCGTGCATGTGAGTTTGTTTTTGTTTTTAAGACTACTTCTAACAATAGCAGCCAATGAGAGCCTATTAAGTTCATTGTGTCTTAACTTTCTCCTCAGTCCTTGGCTACCTTCCAGCCTAATTCCTCTGAGTCAGCAACACACATTCAAGCCAGGTTAAAAGAACTCTTGGATAAGAACCTTGACTAAAGGAATAATTGATCTTTCCACCCCAGCTCATCACCCCTTGTAAAAATAACAGCCCTTCTCTCCCTGTAGATGCAATATTTTAATATATAGGCCAAATCAGAAGTGTTAGGATGGAGGAGAGTGGGGTGGTTGTGTGTGTGTGTGTGAGGGAAACAACAGTGTTAGTTTTGTTAAGCAGCTGATGCAAAAAGCAGTGCATAGGGGTTTTTTTTGGCAAAAGCAAGAAAAAAAGTGAAATAAGACTGGAGGACGTGTACTGACTCTATTTGCTTCTCTTAGGGAGCTGTCTTTCGCCTTCAGCAGTTTCTCTTCATCTGATTTTCTGACATCCTTGCCTTTTTACTCCCTCTAATTCTGCCTTGTAAAGTCATGGAGATTGACATGGCCCTTTCATGTCAGAGGAGAGTGGATCTTCCTCTCTTAGCAGCACAAACAGCTATAGGAAGACAGAGCAAACCTCCTCCTT
>JAVCKT010008283.1:0-15862 GCA_032273925.1 Rhynchotus rufescens
GGGAAGGAGGGAAGGAAGGAAGGAAGGAAGGAAGGAAGGAAGGAAGGAAGGAAGGAAGGAAGGAAGGAAGGAAGGAGAAAAAACATTTATTTTCTATTGACAAGTCAAAAAACGTTCACCTTTCAGGTCTAAGTATTTCTACAACGCCACTTGTAGAAGGCAAGCAGTGTGCCCAGTGTTACTGAAGGTGTCCAGCAAACACCAATCTTTATGTGATGTGTTATCATACATTTATATACAATGGTTGTTGTAATTCATTTCTCTCTGGCATGTGCTGAAAGCATACGGACATTGTTTTGGTGAGCACAGACACATCTTCATTGCCTCGGTTTTGCTACAGACATCTTTTCCTCTGTAAGTGTGAAGCTCATGAAAGCCCAAAGCAGCGTGTGCGACTCCCGTGTCGCGAGCACACCCAGGGACCCTGTGGTTTTCCTTGAACCCTGTAGAAAGATCCTCTCCTAGTGGCACAGGGCACAACTCCAAAGCCGCTTGTACCTCTCCGCCATTCGATCACGGTTTCTTGGGCTGTGAACATACAGATCTGCTTAATATTTGATCAGCATTAAGGATATTCAAATGTTTTACGGCCACGAAACAGTTTTATTGGCCTCCAGAAGAAGAGGGCAGGGGGAAGGAAAGCACTTGGGCTCCCGACTTCCGGCCAATTTCAGTTTCAAAACCAAATTCCTGGCGCTCGCCAACAGCCCCTAACAAATCCCCATTGTCAGAGCGAACACTTATCAAAAGTCATTTCATTTGTGAAGAGTTTTTACGGCGCTAATAAAACTTTAAAGCTCCCGGCTCGCGCGCGCGAGCTTCGGAGCGGCTTTAACCACAAGCAGCCGCTGACCGTCAAGACAGCGGGCGAAGCCGAGGAAAAGAAGGGAACAAGAGCTCCTCAAAGTCAATACGTGGGCTCACGGCAGTCCGGGGGACAGCACGTGGCGGCCCGTTTAAAGCAGGCGGCCCCACGGCTGCGGGGAGAGGCGCAGAGGCGGCCCGCGATGTGGGGTGCGCGCCGAGGACACCCCTGCACACGCCATCGGCTTGGTGCTGCCAGCCACGCTCCTCGGCAGACCTCCAACACGCGCCCCGTAGTCACCGGGAGCAGAACAAAGGCTCCCAGCGGGGCCTTTCCCAGAATTACACAGACCCAACGATGCCGTTTGTGGCCAACATGAGCGCCCTGCGCTGCCCTTCTCGGAGCAGGAGCCGCCGGCTCTCCGGGCTAGGCGCGAAGTTTCCTGAGCTGATGCACCGGAGTTGTTCAAAACGCCCCTCTCCAAACCAATCTACACTCTTAATTAAGTCAGATCATCGCAGTTTCAGCACGCACTGATCCAATTTGCAGAATGAACATCTCCCCAAATCATCCGCCAAGGCAGTGTCCAATTCCAACGGAAGGCGCATCCCTGGAAAACTCCTCACAACCTAATTCATTATGGTTTTTTTTTTTCCCCCCTCCAGATTATAATAATGAGCAGTAGACCATCTTAGTAGCTGAGATTTTCCTCCCCAGGCTGCAAACTCCCTTCCCAAAAAAGACAGATCGTGTCTTTCTAGGTATATTTCCATACAAAACACTTATTAACAGGCTGTTGCTGTTATCAATTTACATAAACTAAATGTGCAGCCCTCTGGTACGTATCCCAAAAATAACCAACAACTTCACTGAATTTATACCAACCAACAAGCACGGGGAGGGGGGTTGCTGTTTTTTTCCCATATTTTAATAGAAAATATGTTGCTATGTTAGTTAACACACCCATGCCATCTGTTGGGTTGAGAATTGATGCGTTTTCTTAGAGCCACTACATTTTAGGTCTGTCTGCTTAGATCTGTCTGCCGACAGATCCCAGGAACGGGAATAACTCTCTCCCATGGTAAAATGCCTCGAATCATCAGGATTCCAGATCTGGAAGCGATTCACATTTTTAATCATGGGCCAAACTGTCAGGACCTGGTTGCTCAAAGCCAGACCCTGCGTCTATCCGAAAAAAGGGGGAAAAATCCCTGTGGTGTTTGTGAGGTAGCGTCAGGTCCCCACACAGGTTTCCAAGAAAGCATTTCATGGGTAAACTGGAAAATGTAAAAACACAGAAAGCCATTTCTGCCTCATTATGCAATGGATTGCAGGTACTACTCTTTTTGCGTGATGCCTGCAAAAACCCCCAACATTATTTTAAATAACAGCAGAGACAAAAACATGGTCATTGATACAGCGATGCTTTTATAGCAATAGATTTAAGAATGAACATGCTTCCCAAATTGTATATAAACACCCTGCCAAGAATGGCCAAGCTGGGGATTTTAAAGAGCAGTGAGAGAAATGATTTATTGTGCTCTTCCCAAGAGAACTACAGCACCAGACAGGACTCTGCCATGAGCAAACAGGTGATAGAGAAATCAAGCTAGTCGTTAAATACAAATACATTGCTCCATCCCAAAGTAGCTTGGGATTATTGTATCCCAAGTAGTGCTCAGTTTCCATGGGAGGAACCTTCTTTAATAGTCTTCCATGGAGGTTATTAAGCTGAGGAATTAAAATGACAACAGACAACTTCTATGGTAAGCAGCGATATTAATAAAACACATCCAGTTGGCAGCTTTTGCTGGAAAACCCATCCCGGGGCTATTTAAACGTCACCACACCGGTCAACGGGGCGACTTGTGCGCTGGTTCTGCTTGACGGTGAGGAGGACCCGGGCAGATTTTCACTGCCGCGTCCAGCGATGGCCACTGCAGGAGAGAAGGGCTGCGGTGACGCAGCGTCGCGGTCGAGTCAACCTCCAGCGAGGCCCCGCGCAGACCCCGGAATTAAAGACGGGAGCCGGGACGTAGCTGGCTCGATTGGCACCCGTTAAGGCTAATAACTAATCCTCACAAGTTTCTAGCACTGCATTATCAGATCTGCAAAGAAAACAACATCCGTCCACTTTTACACTCCAGTGGAAGAGGTGGTCCCTCGCGGCGGGGCTGCACAGTCTCGCCATCTGGAGAATAAATCGAGTGTGAAGTACAGTATAGTTTGGGACCAAGCTCCGTGGCGGCAGCCCAGCAGTTAGTTCATTAGTTCCAAACTTCCAGGGATTAGCGCGGTATCAATTCTGCTGTCGGATGGGATAAGGCAGGCAAGAATAGGAGATTCGAGGGAGAATGTGACAAGCCGGGAGGAGCCCCGTGGGCTCCGGCCTAAAATGGCCGCGTACGAACGCACCTAACGCAGCTCCCGACAGCAGGGCCTCCTAACGCCGCAGTCGCACCCGGCACCTTGGCTCTTCTGCCGTGGGCTTTGTGTCCTGCTTCTCCTTCGAGCCGCGGGGCAGCCCGGAGCCCCTTGGGCTCGGAAGCGGCAGGAATGGCCGGGCGCGGGCAGCTCAGCGGCCCGCTCGGCCGGGACGCGGCGCTAATAAAGAAATAATGAAACCAAGATGTGCCGGCGCACCGAGCTCGCGCGCTGCGACGCGAGGCAGGAAAACGAAACAAAAAACATTTCCTACTCGCTTCGGAAACTGGGAATATACCTCACCCGGCAGTTTTCCAGCACCGTGACTTCCAGAACTGACTGATTATGGGGAGAAAAGAAAAAGGCCAATATCTGCATACATGCGTCCTGTTCCTTTCGAGTCGCCGCTCTGTTTTGTTTCCTTTTTCTTGCATATTCTTACCCCGTTTTTTTGTTTTTTGTTTTGTTTTTTGAGACCTTGGGGTCTTAATGTAAAGATAGTGAGTATACATAAAGATATATATTTACACATAGCTCTCATCCCATTAACATCCTAGAAAAAAATAATTCATGTAGAAAAGTACATATATGATGCACTGAAATGGCTGGCCCGAATGTATCATCCTCATTGCGATAATAAGTTTGCGTGTTTCAAATGGCAGCCGAACAATTAATTACTGTAATCACAACTCAAGTTATTTTTTGTGGCAGGTCTGACATGATAAAAACATACAATTATGTGTTAATGTTACTTCCCTGGAGTGATTTGTTTACAGAACTTGACAGTGCTGAATCTTTTGTCACTTACATTCGCTCACACCGCACAAATCTCGACGTTGCCTTTTTCCTATAAGACACTGCAGAAGTGCACAAGTGTGCCCATAATATTACACTGGCAACACCGAGTGTTTGCAGAGGGAAACCCTGACATTTTCTCCATACAGATTTACAAGATACAGAATAGGGAATACATACAGAATAGCTTCACATTCACAAATGGGATTGGCGGGAGAAAAGAAAAATTACAATTGTTTTCAAGGAAACAAAGGCAATCAGCAATGTGGAGCAGAATGTTGCTGAAACCAGGAAATACTTGCACATGATACCTGTCTTCTCCTTGCGCCAGATACTTGTAAGAAGAAATCTTCAGAATGGTAAATATTTATTCCTCGTTAGTCCAAAGAACTGTCATAAGAAAATACATACTTTGCAAAAGCTTCCAGCAGCTGCTATTAAATCATTTATTTTAGTTATGTTCTAGGCTGATTAGTCAATTCTTTTTTTTTTTTTTTTTTTTTTTCTAAGAGCTGTGCAGTTTTAAAGCACATTTGCTTTCAGTCCAGTGGAGAACATGCTCAACCCCACACGCACTTCTAAAGGCAAGAAGCAAGGAGGCTGCAGGAGAGGAGGCCTCCATGGGCTACACCATCATTTCTCCTCTGCAATTTAGGTGCACACATGTTTTAGACCACTGCAAGATTCTGATTTTTCTGTTCTTCTTTCTTGAAATGTTCAAAAAAGTTTTTTTTTTTTCCTTAATAATGATTTGGTCTATTCAAGCCTTCTCTTGTTTTACACAGTCCTTCCCACTTTTCTGATAAGGGGATCCTTTATCACCTAGTGATTCACCTGAGTGCACCACGAGCATCTGCTGCTTCCCCTCTGCTCTGCTCACTGCCTTTACACGCTGTACGTGGTCTAGCAACACCCAAATTGAAGCAAAGTACCCCCAACCCATTTAACTGTGCCTTGCTGAGGCATCATCGTGGCCCAACCCTGCTTCCTAGAAGCTTCACTGTAGCTCTGACCATGCCCTAACGTGCCTCGCCGTAATATTTCTCCGTGTTTCTGGAGGAGAAGGTCTCTCAAAGCCATTGGTGGATCCCTGGGAACTGCCACGGAGCCTTAGCAAGCGTCCCCCTCCTCCTGCTGCCGCTGCTGGGGACCCCAGGGACGGCTGGCGGAGATTATCCGATATCATCCGCGCTGGACAGTTTCCAGCTAGGACCATGCGGCAGCGCTTGGGCTCAAGCTCCCGGCAAAGTGGGGGACGGAGGAGCAGGAGTTTCTGAGCAGGACCATGGTGGCAGGCAGGGACGTGGAGCTGCGAGCGGCACGTGGCTGCCGAGCCAGCAGCGTGAGGACACTCACCACGAGCAGCACAAGTCGTGTGCAGGATGGTTTTCATATGGCCAGGTCCCTTGTGAAAAATGTAAACAGAGGCCAGTAGCATGAATGGACACACAGAAATGTTAATATAATATGAAGGTTTACCATAAATCCCTCTGCTTGTTCTAATACCGATGCAGTATTTTCTGTACATGTGAGTATATGCATAAACAGAGAGACAGGCTTCTACCTTAGGACTGTGTGTACGATGCTATTTTAAACCTTTTATTTTTTTTTAAATCGTATGCAAGCGGCTCCAGTAAAAGACAATTTTGTTCCCGTACGTAGGCAGCTATTCTTCTGTCTGCCAACTTTCATAAACACTTACGAAAGAGATGTAAACAGCCTTTCAATTAAGACAAATCAAGCTAACACTAATTTAAGCTGGCTGCAAGATGCAGTCTCTTTACTTTTCGCCCAGCTTTCTGCGGATGCTTTTCCTTGTGTGACAGATTAGCATCACAAATGAAAATGCTTTAGAAGCATTAGTGTTAATTAGTCTTCCTGGACAGTCTGAATGAGCTGTTGCATGATGAGATGAGACCACAGAATATTCAATTTGATATAATAAAAAAACAAACGGCTTCACATTCCTTTCACAGGGCACAAGAACTTATCCATATGTTATGGTTATTTTTATTTTAAAAATATTCTGGTTTAAGACATATTGTCTTGGCATAACATATAATAAATTCTTATGGAAAATGTTCACATCTAAGCATCCATGTATTATCTTTGTAAATGTATCTTTTTGTTAATGCTGGTAATAAAATACATGTGGAGTAGGAGGGTTGGACTAGACGATCTCTAGAGGTCCCTTCTAACCTCAGCTATTCCGTGATTCTGTGATACTGGTCTTCTACATTTTGTCAAAAGTACATCTAATTTAGCAAAGCAATAATTTTTATTCACATTTCAGGTGTGGTGCCGCTAAGTGAGCTATTGATCAAACATTTCAAAGATAAGCAAATGCCTGCTATCAAAAAACATCTAACTACCTCTTCAATTATTAACAGTTTGAGAAAAAAAAAAAACAATTAAAACTGAATATGGCAAACACGAAACAGTGGGAAATGTTCAAGGCAAAAAACAGATAAAATAAAGGTAAAAAAGATAAGTTTATCAGAAAAAGAAACCAACCAGAAGATTGAAACTAAGGAAAAATCTTTTAAATTAAGGAAAGCACCTGCAGTATTCCTTGAACTGTAAGACAGTTTCTAAGCTGAAAGGGAGGAAGGTTTAGGCCTGCTCGCCCTGAAAGATCCTGTATGCTAGTCCCAGACTTATGAAAATCATCTGTGAATGTAATCAGGTAACTGTGCCATGGCCTTGTTCATCTGCCCTTTTTTGGGAGCAAACTTTTCCCAGTCTACCCGCAATCGCAGCAAAACTAGGTGTGCTAAAAATAACCCTAAAACTTGGAACAACCATGTTTTAGGGTTTTTTTTTAACTGTATAAATACTGCTCTATGATCACCTTTTTCATATAGCAGTCTTATCTGGCAAACTAACAAATGAGGGATTTGTAAATTGTAAGGGAGCGAAATTTTGAAGAATTCTGTAAATCCAAGGGTTTACAGGTCATCCCCACAGTATGTATGACCAAATGCTTGTATAAAAAAGCTCTCCTCATCTCCATCCCGTATTTTGAAGTGAAATGGTGTCATTTTGTAGATGCATGTGTTTCCATGCAACAGATTTAGCATGGGATTTATGATACCAACTGATCACTCAGATGTCATACGCTGAGCAAGGCTCACCATGAAGTCCTCCCACCAGACGGGTCCTTGCACTGTCTGGAACAGGAGTTCTTAAACCTTCTCATTTCATGGGTACCTTTTCAACGCAGAGATTAACTCCTGCAGTCCTGTCCTCCTCTCAATTTCTAGTTATGGTTCCTATGAGGATATCCATGTTGTCTTACAACTTAGCACCTCACTTCACTTGCAGATCTTGGGTCCTGAATGCCAACATGGCATTAGCTGCCAGCTTGTATCCTGACTCTCCTGTGGAGGGATTCATCTCTTTCCTCTAAACCAAAATGACGATGTGGATCTAGAGATGGCTCCCTCCAGGGATCAGCTCCAAACAGCAGTATGGACAAGATGGTACCAAGTCATCCTGCTCAGCAAGGCTTTCCACACTCACACACGTTGCCCCAGGGTGTCCAACACACATCTTCAGCTAAACATCAGAAATAGGCCATGTTGCTTATTTTATCTCAGGGGATAAACTGTTCAAACAAGGGAAAATGATACTGAAAAATAATTACATTCTTGGTCCACCTGAGCACTGCCCTAGGTCATGGGGAGACCCAGAGCCTCTTGCTCTGCACCCATCTCTGCAACCAGGCAGCTCCCAAGGGTCCCCGCTAAGTGACATGGACACGAGCCCCTCTGCCCTAGCAGACCTGGGCAGCAGATATCACTTATGTTGTGGAAAATCACATGTCTAAAGCCTAAAACTGCAGCAATTGCTGCCACTGGAGAGTAATGTAAGATTGTGAACATAATCTCAGATGCCTTCAAGTTTAGATGCTTGAAAGAAGTAGAGGTCAGAAGCGCTGACTAGGTAGCTCTCCATAGGGTTGTTCATGTTGTTCAACATCAGGAACTTTGATCTAGGCAGCTTTACACTACATTGGCACAACTCTTGCCTTCCTGCAAGCAGACTTGCTTTGTACACGCATTTCCCACCTTAGCAAGACCTAACCTCAGTATATCAGATTTTACATGCCAGAAATCCTTCCTCCTCCTCTACTGGAAGGGCTTCCTTCTGGTGGAGATCCCACTTGAATGGGTGGTTGTGACCAGTGAAGGAACCCCAAAACACCATTGCCCACTAAATGCTGGTTTTAGCACCTCCTGTAGGCAACATTTCTTCAGCTAAAGACATCATGAGGCCACTCACTCATCACTGTTCAATATGGGCAGAGCACAAAAATGGGCAAGAGTACAGAAATGACGGCGGCGCCCTTCATCTTCCCCTGAAGTGGCAGAGAGGAGACAGCACCAAAATGCCACATCCTGCATGTCCCCAGATCACCAGTGACTAGGTGATACAGAGACAGGGCCCTTGTGTAAAATAAATAAAATTAACTCTGTGACTCACACACTCACGGCAAGGGGTAAGGACCTTTGAGAAATGACTTCACTTGTTTTCTGGGGTCTAAAGCAAATCTGATGATGTGAATTTGTGCCTGCCTAGACCTGTGATCAATGTTAAAGTGAAACAAGTTGTTTTCTTCAGTGTGGAAGTGATACCCAAAGTGGTGGTTATTTTCTAGGTCAAATCTCCTCTGTGCTAATCTTATGTTCACAGTGTTTGTACCTCACTAATATAAGGGAATTGTACATTATCAGTACAAGATAATACACATCTTTACAAACACACAGAGAAGAAATCTTAATTGTTTATTGGTGTTCTTCAAAACCTTCTTAGGCTCCTCACTCAGATACTCCTGGAACAAATTATTGGAACTGGCCACATCTCTTTCTTTAAGCTTTTCTTCCTCATTAAATCCATTATTTTTAATAAGAACCTGACTGAGGAAGTGCTTCTTAGAGGAACTTCTGGAATGACTGCAAGGTTTAAAGGTTGGCGCATACTCCTCAAGAAAAGGATTAGATAAATGCTGTATATTGTTGATTTCTACAAGTTCTAGCAGTTCCTGCCGTCTTCTGCATCTCCTGCTTATTTCCACTTCATGCCATGGTTTTATCCTCCACCCTAACACTTCCAACACAACTGTTTCTCGAGCCAAGAGGCAAGCTGGATCACTGAAGCAATCAGATTTGGAGATCCCAGGTTTGTTTCATTTCTAGGTGGGGATTTTTTAAACCCCATCATTTCAGTGTTCCTGTTTCCAGCCTAGCCACACAAACACCTGCATCATTGCAAGGGAGTTTTGAAGGACACCAGCAAGCATAAAATCTTTTTTTTTTTTTTATACCAGCACCAATAATCTGGGCCACCCAGCAAACAGCCTGCGCGCATCTTCAGCAAAGCAATCATGTTCTAACCCAAAGATGTATTTTTCTCTCTAGGTTACTCAATCAGAGATATCTGCCCTCCTTTTGGAGGGAGCTGAGCTTGTGACTTTGTCAGACCAAATCCCTGGAGCTGTCCCAACCCCTTGCCTTCCTGCTGGTTTCTTGTTGATTGAGAAAGGTAGGATTCAAGCAAGCTCCTGCAACCCACAGCAAGCACCGCCAGCAGTTCCTGTTCTTGCCTACACACCTGTTTGCCTGTAAGGGCACCTGAGCACGACCCACTGGCGTCTCTGCAATCAGCAACTTCATTAACAGTCGACAGTTTAACCACTGCAGCTCTTGCTTAAGTCTCTTCACACCATTTTTCCCGAACATGAGGACTCTTTCGCCTATGTTTCCATCACCTGCTGTTAGCTACAGCCCAGTCCACATCCAGCATGTATCTCATTCAACTCAAGCAGCCTTTCAGGATGCAGATTCCTTAGATCTGCTTTATCAAGCATTTTCTATCACTTTTCAGACAACAACTCTGTCAAAATCAGTGTCAATATACGACTAATAAGATGGTTCAATTTTGGATCCTTTCTTATATGGCAAATGCTGTCTAATAATTGCTGGAGATGGCCTGGACTCTGCTTTTGTGCTGATTTAACTATTTTAGATTTAGCTAATACCAATAACATTAAGTGGATGCAAAGCTTTGGCATGTAACTGCTTACCAAAATGCTGATATTTTCCTATATGAATAAATTTTACGGACAGTAAAGATCTTCTAGCAATATAATTGCATTCAGACAGTGGTGGCACTTTGTTTTCTTTAAATTAATTCTAAGCCTACAGAGATAAAAAGTCAGTGTTCACAAGTTTGACATCCAATAAATTATCATTTTTCTTCACAGTACCCCAGCTTCTTTTATTGTTGTGAAAGCTGTCTGGACTAAGCACATATTTTGGATACGTCTATCAATTTTGTGTCCCTTTGCCTTGAAAGGAACCTCCTTCTCGATTTGAACACAGGACTGCCAAAAGAGATTCAGGAAAATATGTCCTACTAACCCAAAGAACACTTTTTAATAGGCGCTGTTTTTCTCTACCAGACAAACCTGCCTGTTCACCCTTTCCGACTACCCCGTAATGACGTGGTTTCCATGCGGAACAGCATGTAGCTTTTCCTCCTGGGAGCCCTCGGCTACGCCGGCTCCCACAAAGCCCCCCTCTCCTGCCACGTGCACCAGACGCAGGCCGATCCTGCTGGGACTGGGGTGGGAGCTGCGCCGCGCGCCTCGGCGCAGGCCGCTTCGTGGGCTGCCACCGCGCATCTCGTCAGCCTGCCGGCCGGGCCCACAACCTCCGCGAGTTCCTGCGCTCCGAGTGCCCATTCCGGGGGCCCGCGAGACGCCAGCCCCCTGCCCGCACGCTCCGGTATGTGCTGAGGGGCACAGCAGCTTGCTGCGGCCCTCAGGCGTCCTTCCTGTTCTGTTCGCTTGGAGCTGGGTGCCCCGCAAGCAGCTTATCCAGGGTTTGCTCCAGAGAACTTATTTCCTGTGAGGAAAACGAACAGCGAGATAGAGCAGAGCTGCCCCACTGGATCGATGAGCTAACTCCCTACCCATCGCTCCCACCACCCTCTCCTTTGGTGTGCAGTGGCCAAGCGAACCCGATGGGAAGTCCCGTCTCAAGAGGCCGGAGGTTTCTGCAGCTCCAAGTGGGTTGCTCCCCTTGGGCTAGATGGATCTGGGGGTGCTAAAGCAGACACAACGGCACCAGAAAAGTGTTGTAAAATATGTCTCTTGCCAAAGTCTATTGATCTTCTGGTTCCTCATGGGACCAAACACTTTCCCAGGTGTTCCAACCTCTGGTGTTCTCTTCCAAATGACTCCCAAGGTTTCTAACTCTTCTCTTTCAGGAGTCTTTGAGATATTAAGACTTTCTACTTATTTTCTATATTCTGGAAAAATGTTAAGGTCCTCTGTTTTGAAACTACTGGTATCCATCACTTCATTTCTTAAAATTATTTCAGGAAAAACATCCCTATGTCTCTCCGTGCTCTCCATATAACCATTCCCAGTAAAATTCTTATTTCCAACTGAGTGATTTGATCCCTGCTTTAAGATATTTTTTCATCTGTTGCTTACTTGGCTTTATTTCTTCTTGACCAGGTTTCACAGCTTCAGATTCTGTGTTGGCAGTTTCTTGGCCAGTTTTCATTTCCTGTTGACCAGAAATAATCTCTGCCAATATGGATGCTAAGTCCTCTATTGCTGTCCAAGCAGGAATCAATCACGCTGAATCTTATTACTATAAATCCACACTTAACACACATCTAATCCTCTTTGCGATGATCACCTACCCTAACACAAACTTTGTCACATTTTACGAGAGGTGATGAATATTAATGAATTATTCTAGCCCATTTACATGGATGTTTGTAAATAGATGGATATTAGGTTAAGGAAAACAGCAAGAAAGCAGTAGCAAAATGGCTTCAGGCTACTTGATCACAAAAAGATAAATATATCTACCTTTTTAAGGACAGTGCTTCAGCCTGCATTTCTCAGGACAGCTCACTGTTCAGCTCCACACACATTTGGACCTACTTTCTGGCTATTCTACTTTAAGACACGCCTTGCAGAACCGCTATACAGCCGCAGGCAGGTTGAACCCTTTTGTTCTATACACCATTCAGGCCCAACACGAAGGCACAATCTGGCGCCACGAGCTTTCAATCAGCAAATTCCGCGTGCCCGAAAGTTCGGCTCGGCTTTTTTATCCTGAACAATGTGGGACCAAGGGGGAAAGCCTGATATTTTATCCGCTGCTTTGCCTACGTGGTCTTTGTCCACCAGTGGTTTGCAGCATGAAAGACAATCCCCTTGGATATAACTGCTTTCACGGCGCCTGTCGCTTACAGACAAGGATATGTTGAATTAGAGGCAGTGTTTGCTGTTATCCTAACCTGTTATTCAAATGATTTTTTTCCTCTGTTGGAAGATGCCTTTCTATCTTCTGTGCCACTCATTTTGCTCCATCTCTGTCTGTCTGCCCTTCCCAGAACCATGCCATGTCATGTGCTGAACGCAGGACAAAATGCAGGAATTTGCTCTCCCGGTCCCCCATCTCCCAAGGTTCACTCCCTCCTTCAGGCTTTGGTTGTACTTTTTTTTTTTTTTTTTTTCATGGCTACTAGTCAAACAAGTTATTGAAATGTTTTTGTTTGTTTTTTGCTGTTTCCCTCCCTTGCCTTCAGTCGATGTTTGTAAAGCATTTAACACTACACCAGGCGGGTTAATTTACTGCACTGGTAAAACAGGCTATTTGGAGTGTCTTGCAACACTGACATGTTTTCAGCTTGAAAATCAGATGTCTCCATCCCAAAGGAAAGAATTCTTGCCAAAGCTTTGTTTATATCGATGCCAGGTGCAATCTGGCCCAACAGTGGTAATGACATATGAACACTAAACAGTTTGTAAAAAACACGCTTCAAAATGAAATCTGAATCGTATATACAAAGACCCAGGTAAGAGACTTACTATAAATTTGCCTGGTGTAGGAAAATATTTCTTTGCAGAAACATTAATTTGGCTTCTGGGATCCCTTTAGTGTTATTAGTGGCTTCTGATTTCAATTTTATTCTTTACAGATTGTTTTTCTTTCGCTTCTGGTAGAGTTTTCAAAGCCACGGGTTTATTGTGTAGAAATATTTTAACAAAAATTACTGTAATTACTGTATTTAATACTTTATTTTGTATGTGGCTCTCACACGACTAACAAAAGAAACCTTTTCTCTTTTTGCCTCTGGAGAGACCAGCCCTGATTTGGTGGGAATTAGCAGCACTGAAATACAGACTGCAACACCTCCTGAAACGGAATTGCCGGAACTGAATTGCATCCTCTCCTTTTTAGACAGGTTCAAAAACGGCTTTCATCCCCAAAGGAGATTTTTTGGTTGCTGCTGGCTACACAGAGGGAAAAAAATTGTTAAACCTGTAAGACAGTCATGACCCTCCGATTAAGCAACTCCCTGCCCATAACGTGAAAGCATCAGAAACCCTTGTAGGCTGCCGCTTGCAAATGCTTCCCTGAGCTCTGTGATGCTAAAATCCTCGTCAGTGCATTTAAAACTCGTGGTCAGATACAACTGTGGAAAACAACAGCGTGGCAAGCAGCATTTCACGCTCGGGGGTTTCTGAAATATGAACGGATTAAAGCCAGAATCTATTGGAATCGACATTTCTACTACAGCGACGGCCATTTACATGAAGATCTGGCCCTTAAAAATCAGTGACACATTTACGTAGCCATCAGAGCCTTAATCGCTTCCGAGGGAAAACATTAAAAACCAAACACCCATTGCTGCTGTTTGGTATTTGCGTGGCAGTAACGAAGGAGCTCATTGTAATCCGTAGAGCAGATAGGAACAGAGCAGATCATTTGCCCATAGAGCAAAACAAGCAAAAAAGGGTGAACAACGAGGAGAAAATATTTTACAAAAAGCTATTCATGTGCACAACCCATTACCTCACCACATACCTAAGTGCCAGCCAGTGGCGTTTGGTTTTATCCCAGGAGAAGCAATTTCTTACAGAGAAATGTGAGGGAAATTTCCAGGATTCCTTTCCCATGAGTTTGAAGTAAACCCATAAGATAAATATGCCCTTAAAATGAGAGATGAACCGCTTAATATTTTAATTCAAACTTTAGAAATCATGATTCTTGAATCAGTGCCTCAGCAGAAAAGGAAAGACTCAGATTTGCAGATGGCAAGTTGCTTGTTGCAATCTGAAAGGGTCTATACTATAATGGCAAAAAACATGACTATATACACTTTCTTCCTCTGTCCATCTGCCACTGTTATAGTCTAGTGTGGGGGTGATTTTATTTAAATTTGGACTGTTTGCAGGCTGATTTCTCATTTCTGCTATCATTCTGTTTGCCTCAAAAAAGCATAAATAGATTTTTTTTTTTTTTAAAGAACTGATGGCTTAGTGCTATGTGATTTAAATAGTGAAATCACTGCAATAGACTCCCACTGAAGAAGTCTACCTACATCTGCTGCCGGTTTGCATGGCATCTTGTCCGGGGATTGTGTGTGTACATCTCCGCGTAGAGGGTTTGGGAATCTTTACAACCCTTATTAGTATCTTCTGGAATGGAAGATGCAGAACAGAGGCAATGACTAGACAGGCCAAGGATAAAAGAAGAGAAATGCATTAATAATAGCAAATGAGTAATGAAAATGGCTCTGTAAGTTAATAATATTTAAAGGTCATAGAAAGAGTCATCTTGTCTAACTCAGATGTACTGTTCACCTTCCCCCAGGAAAAGTGTATTCCAAAGCAGCAGCTTGCCACATTGCCCCCACACTCACTGCACCAGGAAGCACCAATGGACAGAGGCAGCTACCAGGAACTCTTTCTACAAACATGTAGCTCATGCCCTTCTCTTCTTATCAAGACTTGGCCAAAATAAAGGAGATATAAATGCCTTCTTTTCCTTTCTTTTTCTTTTTCTTTTTCTTTTTCTTTTTCTTTTTCTCTTTCTCTTTCTCTTTCTCTTTCTCTTTCTCTTTCTCTTTCTCTTTCTCTTTCTTTTTCTATTAAAGAAAGGGAAAATAGCATCACAAAAACACTAGGCTTGGGCATCATTCACAATTGTATCATTTTACATTGCAGAAATCAAGTGCTCAGCTATCATGGAAAATAGGCTGTTCTTTCATTAGCAGAAGTGCTGCGTTTAGGAAAGATTTCATGCTTGCTGATACTCAGGGTTCCCTAGCAGCTATTAGTCTTGTACTAGCATCTTTTCCCCTGGGCCTACATTTTTTGCCTGGAAATAAAAATGAAGAATTAGCCCTTCCAGTTGGGTGGCACCCTCCAGCATCCACTGCCCCTGTACTAGCTACTGCAAGCGGTTGCCTATCCATATCTGTTAACAACTTAAACCCATATGTTCTCTTTATGATAGAAAGGCAATATGTGCCCATTACTGTAGTATCTCACAGTCTTTAATGAAGTCAACCTAACTTCCTTTTGACAAATAGGGAGCTATTAGAAAAGCCTTATAAAAAAATAAAAAATAAAAAAAAAGACTGGAAATGTTTAGTATGAAGTGGCAAATTGTCTGTTGCTAAAATTAGCCAAAAACTAAGAAGAGGGTAAAGAAGAATTTTCTCCCAAAGGAAATTAGGGAATAGTGGGTGGATAGTGATTTCTAGGATTTCCATTCTCTTGACACTTTCACACCTAATTCTTGTGTCAAAGTCAGAGCCACCAATGACCTTACATAGTCCTAGCCCAATGTCTGATTTTCTCCAATCTGTTGCCATTAACATTTATTACCTAAATCACAACCACCCTCTGGCCTCTTTCCTCACTCGTTGGAGTTATCTGTACTTCTGTGTCTCTTTTCCATGTGTAACCAAACGATCAGAGCAGAGCAGATGCAAACGGCAAGTAGTGCTTTCAGGTAGACC
>JAVCKT010008285.1:0-15851 GCA_032273925.1 Rhynchotus rufescens
TTGCCTCTCAGGATCCCCTACCAGGTGAGTTCACTCTATAAGGAAGTCTATCTGGCAGCACCAAAATGTAGCTAGATCTTGAGCTCTAGATCTCTGTGAAATGAGTCCAGAAACTTATTTACAGTTTTAATCATCTAAATAACCCTAAAAGCCAAGCTCTGAGAGCAAAAGGAGATATTCTGTCCTGGTCCAGCTTCAGCTGCAGAAAGGTATCATTTGAGTTTCCAGGTTTCGGTTGCTGTTTCATTATGTTCTAGGGTGTTGGGAAGTGGTATAGAGAAACTAAACAAATAATTGTATCACGTCAGTTTAAGCCACTAGTTGAGTTAATGAAAAAAACGTTGTTTTTGCTGTGTCAGATACCGAGCAAAGTGGGGCAGGAGCAGGTTGCACATCTCTGATCTCCGGATGCACGAAGCTGGGTCTGGGTTAGAGCTTTGTTTGCTGGGAAAGTGGGAGAAGAGACAGAGTTATTTGCCTGTTTCCCCATCTCTTTAGCTTGGGGTTGCCATGGGAAAATCCTGAGCATTTTCACCTTTTGGGAGGCCCTGGAAGACGCCGGCTTCCCTCGCTGCAGCACGGGGGCCAGCTCGCTTTGTGCTCACGGTCTCACACGTGTGAAACCAGCTGCAGAACCATCCCCGCACCTGGGCTCTTCTTATAAACGCGTAGCTTACCAGAAACTAGTGGGATATATGAGGGCCTAAGAGAAAAAAAAAAAAAAGAGGCAAAGAGAAAAAAAAAAAAAGCAAGGAAAAAAAAAAAAATTTTAAAGCTATGTGGCAAAAGTAACTTGAAACTGCCCCAAAGCTGGTGAAGAAGGCTGACTGAATAAGGGTGGAAGGAATGGTGGACACGGGAAGCACCACACAAGGAATTCCCTGTCCGTCCCGCTCTGTCCTCCTCCATCCACCTCTATCCACATCCCTGCACCTCCAGTCCCCTCCATCCATCCCCTCCGTCCCGGCTAACGCCCGGCACCTCCTGGCAGGAGCTGGATGACCGGAGCCCGCGGGGGCCGCCGCTCCTCAGATCCACCTACGACAAATTCGACATCCACCTGCGCAGCGAGGACGCCCTGCTCAAGAACTACGGGCTGCTCTCCTGCTTCAAGAAGGACCTGCACAAGGTGGAGACCTACCTGAAGGTGATGAAGTGCCGCCGCTTCGGCGAGAGCAACTGCACCATCTGAGGGGCGAGCGCAAGGGGGGCCCCCGCGGCGGGCACCCGTTTGGCCTGAGGAGAATAAAGCCGCTACCCGCTGAGCCTGTGTGTGTCTCGCTGCGCCCTTCCCCGCGGCCACCATGAGATCCCCCTTCCCGGGAGAGCGGCGGGGGCCGGGCCGGGCCGAGGGGGCCGGGCCGCGGCGTCTTCCCTTCCGCGGGCCCGGCATGGCGGAGGTGCTGGAGTTCCGCGTGCCGGCAGCGAGCGCCCAGACGCTGCTGCTCTGGGGGCTGGAGGCGGCGCCGGGGCTGGAGGTGAGGAGAGACCCGCCGGGGCCGCGGCCTCCCCGCCGAGGAGGCACCGCGGCCTCCCGCCCGGCGCCATTTTCTCTCAGCACGCCAATAGCACCTCCTTCTTTTTAGTTTCTTGTTATCATTTCATGGTCTTTCTGGGCCCAGCGTGGCCCCGAGGTGTGGCAGGGAACACCCAACCCTCCTTTCAGCCCTGTCCTCAGTGTCTGGGTCCAGTAAAACACTCAGTGAGCGGGAATAAAGTCAGTCTGTCTGTGTAAGAAGAGCTGCTCTGAGGCCAAGCAGTGGACGAGAGAGTCTGGGATGAGGATGGGGGGACAGGATTCTGGGGACAGAAGACCCAGTGTCATGTCTTTCCTCACAGACCAGAGGCAGGATAATATTGGGAATGAGATGCTGGCAGCATGAGGGGTTTCGGTGTAAGTTTGTGGGGAGAAAAGCGGTTATCTGCCTAATATATTTGGTCCTCCTCATTATTGCAGGGAGTGCTGCTGCTGTACAGGAAAAACAGCACAAAATGTTGCTTGTTTTCTAAGCAGTCAGGTCCTGGGAATTGTCCTGTCCCAGCAGCTACTGCTCCTACCACGGAGCAGCTGCAAGGAGGGATCCTCAAAGCGCCCGTGTCTCCCTTGCTTTTCCTCAGCACTCCCTGTTTTCAGCGTTTTCCCAGTTCGGGCCGCTGTACTCGGTGCGCGTGCACAGGAACGCTGCCGTGGCAGGGCCTGGCTGTTACGCCGTGCTCAAGTTTTATTCCTGCCGAGATGCCCGCAGAGCCCAGCGCGTGTGCAACGGGCAGCGGCTCTTCCAGAAATCTCCCTTGAAGGTAAGTGAAGTGGCCCCGGGTGTGAAACCTGCTCTCCCCCAGAGCCACCAGTGGGGTGTCCACAGTGGGAACCCTGGAAGCAAAGTCTGGACAACCAGGGCTCTTCTCTCCCCAACAGGTTTGTGTTTGCACCAAGCAGAGAGCAATTCAGATGCCGGTGCTGGCTCTCAACAGCAACAAATGCCAAGAACTGGCCAACCACTACCTTGGCTTTAACGGCTGGTCCAGTCGCATCATCACAGTAAGGGGCCCTTTCTGTCCATCAGTTGTTCCTCCCTTCCCTCATCCCACGTTCTAAACCGGAGCAATTGGTGGGATGAACAGAATTGTCCTCAAATTATTGTCACTAAGAAGGCCAGCCACAGGAGCAGCGCTTTGGACCACAAGTGAGGATGTTCTGAAAGCCCAGGGAGAGAAGAGCGCTGTGGGCAAGGGCGCTGACTGCGTTTCTGTTCATGCAAACGGGGCTGCTTTCATGTGGCTTTCATGTTTGAAGCAGTGCCAGAACGTGACAACAGTCTTCATGTGCTGAAAGTGTTTGAGATGACTAAGATGGGGCTCAGGGACCCCAAGATGTTTCCGCATGAGAGTCAGAAGAGTGAACATCCCTGCTGTGGCTCTGCAGTGTGTTATTGACCTAGAATCACTGTGCAGAGGAGGTCTGCACTACGCAGGCATGGACCCAGGTGGTCACTGTATCCCCTTTCTGTTTAATTGCTCCATTTAATTGTAATTATTTTGTGGTCTTCCTGACAGCTGCAGAATGTTTCTGGCTTTGACAACGAGAATGAGGAGATGGGAAAGACCTTGCAGAAGCAATCCCTTAAATATGTGTGTGTCGTGGAAGTGACAATACCCAACCACGGGGTATGCAGCAGGGGAGTTGGCCTTGCCGAGGCCGACGTAGAAAATGGTGAAGGTAGGTGTTTGCTGCACAAGCTGCCAGACACTGGTCCTCCTTGCATTTTGGGAATCTGATGTAGGATCTCTGTTCAGCTGGAGACAGGAATGTGCAAGGACCTTGTAAGCTGCTATGCTCTACAGCAAGACATCCTGAACATGCCTATTTCCTCTCTACTTCACACCACTACTTTCTCTTACCTGTAGGATTATTCAATTCCTGCCTGGATTATTCACAGTTGCCCTTGATGTGAGCATGCTGTGCAGTTCTCAAGAGATCCTCAGCTTGTGGCACAGCTCAGATGCCTGCTGGGGTCGTCTCCCCTGCCTGGTGCCTTGGGCAGGGTGCTGTTGTAGGGCTGAGAATGTGCTGCTTTGCCTAGGTTGGCACACAGAGCCCTCATGAGGACACTGATGCACTGCAAATTACTGACAAAGCATAAGCAGCTTTCTCATCAGATCCATATCACTATATTTGGTTCCCAGAGGAATTTCGCTTACGCTTCGTAGTACAAGGCAGTTTGTTTGCTTTCATATGTAAAGTGTCATCCTAACATCAATAACCCATGTCTCCTTTGGTTTAGATCCTCTCGACTTTGTCACAGCCACAAGAAGAGTTCAGAAATCCGCAGTTGGGAAAGCTTTATCCAGTGCTTTTCAGAAGATACTCCTCGTGGTTTTAGGTAAGATTTATTTTTGTGTTAAGCACTAGGGTGTTTGGGCTGAGGACTGTATAACTTCCATGAAAATCAATGTGAGTTCATTTATCCAGAACCTTGCTTAGGATTCAGTGGGGTTTGGGGGGGTCTCAGTGGTGGTATGCAGTGATTTAACCGAGTGGTCCTGCCACATGAGCTGTGTGAGTGAAAGGAAACAAACTGATCTTTCATTTCTGAAATGCTTAATAGCACTGTAGGTGCACATGCTGAATATGGAGGTGAGCACAGTGCAGGGGCAGCATTACTGGAACTGCAGCATGTTGCATGTTCCTGTCTGATTCCTGGCCAGGCAGCTGTCACAGTCCATGCCTTGCTGTTGTACACAGTGTTGTGCCTTAGGGGCTACTATCAGTGCGGTTTGTAACTATAGAAATTGGCTCTGTGCCTAGAAAAGTCATCTCTGCTCTCTGTGGGTTCTGGGTGTTGTGCTCTCTGAGCTCTTAGATGATCCCCTTTTATGTAATATCTGAGTACTTCAGTCTCTTACGCATTTATCTCATTAGGACATACCCTCGTGTGATCAGGTCAATGCTGCTCTACTTAATTTAAGACAGAGGAGCCCTTTCCAATAAATACCCCTTCGTGCTGAGTCACCGGTACAGCAGGAACCTGCTCTGTTGAATCCAGCAGGATTTAAATACCTGTCAGGTTCTTCCCATGGGTTCTTTGAGACCTCCTTTGGAAAGGTGCATCTCTGGACTCTGACGTTTTGCAGCGCTACCTGCCTTCTGGCCCACCACGTAACAGAGACCAGCAATTATCATGCTACTGCTTCATCTATTCTGCTTCTTCACTTTCAAATTCCTTCTCATTTAGTCACAGCCTTTTGATTTCCTGCAGAGAAGACAGGCACGTAGGTCTGAGAAAAAGGCAGCTCTGCAGATTAACAGCAGGCTGTTTAAGTTGTGCCATGCAGTAACTACCACTTTTCTCCCCCATGCCTCATAATTAACATCACAAACCCTTCACTTCCTTCCTTTTTGGGTGCTTTCAAAACTACAACAGTCCTCAAAGTGATACAGCCCAATCCTATTTCCATCGGAGCTTGTTTGACAGTAGAAGCAAGATCATCTCCTCTGTTTCTGTACCCAGCTGTGACAGGAGGAGTCACGAGCTCTGTCCACATCCATAGTAACACTGCAGCCAGCAAGCGCTGCCTAAATCGATATGGGAAGTTTAGTGTTTCACAGTAAAATGGCTGTATTATGCAAAAGAACAAATCACCTAGAGCCCGTGGTCTGTCATGCAAGCATAAAATGGCCCTGTTCTATCTACCATCATGCTGAACAATGAGCAGATTGAACCTGTTCAGTCCCATCCTGAGGAAGGCATTTGGGTTATATTTGTTATTTTTACATGCAGTTGTGTCTCTGGCTGTTTATTCTGTGTATTTGATTTAGACAACGGTAAAGTGGCTGTGGAATACAACTGCACCCAAGAGGAGCCCGCAGACTCTTTAACAGAAGAGGAACTGAAGGGACTGATTCAGGTAAACCCAGGGGATATTTAGCTTTGTACGACAGCTGTGTGATACATCTAGAGACGAGACACAGTTGTTACTGCTACGCCCTCAGAAATCCTCTTTTTGTGCAATGACCTGAACTTGAAGTCCAGAAAGTAATTGCATCTTGGTATTCTACAACACAGTAAAGTTTTAGGATTCTTAATATCTTGGGTATCTTTGTGCAGAGTTGCAAGTATATTTTAAATAGCACAGGATAATGAGCAGTTGGATGATGTGGGCTGACAGGTCGTGCACCTGACAGTGTCCAGGCCTACTTTCTCACAGAATGTGAGAGTGAAAATCCCAGCAAAGTCAGAGTGAGCTAAAGCAAATGATTTTTAATAAGTTCTTAAATAAATGGAGCTCTTTATCTAGAAAAGAATTTCACAAATTTATTCTTACCCCAGAGGGAATGCTTGTTAAAAGGCTGTATGAAATCCCTGCGGTTAATCATGGGATCTGTTAGCAGGCAAAGAATAAAAATATCCAGGTGCAATAATAAAACTTTTATCATCCTGCTCAGTGAGATGAAGTTTTGCCTTTGTGCACAGCACGTCCTGAACAGGGGAGAGTTTTCATCTTACTTGGTTTGACACAGTTATTTATCAGGGAAAGTCACTGCTACGGTGCTCTTCTGAAAGCAAGCAGCAGTCTCACATGATGTGTCAGCAACGTGCGGTACAGTGTCCAGCTCCTCCTGCAATTTGCATTAAGGAAATGTCTGATGAACCTTGTGACACATTACCCCATTTCATGACATTGAGTCACCTGGTATCAGCAGACAGAGTTCCTTTCTTGCTGCAGTGTAACCCTAAAATACGAGGTATTTTTCTATGTGAAGTAACTAACCTCCATCACAAGTATCAGTTGGAAGAAACACATTTCTGCTGTTTTGTGCTCTGTGCATTTTCTTCTGCCCCTTTCTACTCCTACTTTTATTTAAACTCAGGGAGAAGTGGCCTAACATTTAATGGCCATTAGAGTGCAGCAAAGTGAGGCAGGAAGCCTGCTGCTTCTCAAACCTGCATTTACCAGGTTTGTAAACCTCAGCCCTCACCTCCCCTGCAGTCTCCCATTCCTGGTGATGGTGTGTGGGAGCGATTTGGTGGTGTCTCCACAAGGCACCTACCAGCCCCAAGTGAATAGCTAACACAGGAACTCAGAATAGCTCTCATGGCAGGAGAGCTGCGGGGTGCCCTTTCAGTTTATTGCCTTGTGATTTTGGTCAGTATTTCTGAAACAGAAACGTTCCTGAGTTTGTAGATTCCCATTCCTGATTTGTACAAAGGCCATACATGGTAACAAATGCATTCTGTTTCAACGTGCAGAGAGAGGAAGTTAGAATACGTGGGAGAGAAACTAATTCAGTCTTGATTTATTTTCTCAGGTCAATGAATTGTCCTTGGACCAGATTGACTTTGAAGAAGAAGTTTTGTCTGATCTCAGCTTTGATGATAACCTCCTTCAACAGGAGGCACTAATTAGTGCGGCCCAGTCTTCAGATATTTTGTAAAGTGCTGCGGTATCTGATTGAGATTGAAAGTGTAAAGCTGTGAAATGACATCTGCCTCATATCCAACACTTTCCCCAAATACATAACGGAGGAAGAAATGGGCAATAAACGTAGCGTTACTAAAATTAAGCCCCAAAATGTATATTGTTTTTGGAGAAGAAAGTGTTTTCCTGTCAACTTATCCAGGTCAGCTATATATGGAAGTGAGCTTGGCTGCATGATTGTTATTTAGACAGTATACCAGATGTGTATAGTGCTTAAAAATAAAACAAATGGGCCCTTCCTGGAACTGCTACGGTACAGGTTAGATCTGATCTTCAAGAGAGTGACAGCGACAGGTAGAAAAACCTTCTGCCAGCAGGAGTAGCTGTGGGACTTGGCCATGTGTGCCGAGGCACAACAGAAGAATGAATTTCTCTAGGTGAAATTTCTCTTAAAGAGATAAGCCTAAGCCCTGTGTTGAGCTATCAAACTAAGGAGCTGGGACATTTTCGTGAGGTAAAGCAAAGGTTCTTTTTCAAGCCATGAACATACATTTTTCATTAAATCAAGTGGAATCATATTTTGTAGCTGTCTGTGTGGTAAATGAACCTCGGAGGAAGGATCTTCAGTGTGATTCTATGCCAAGGTCTGCAAATCAGGTGCATGTGGGGGGAGATAATTATGGTTTTGGCAATAAGCCTCTGCTCGGCTCTTTTTACTTCTGCAGTTAGCACTAGGTGGCCAAGATGTGGGAGACCCCAGGGAAGATGCCCACTGCTCAGTGGGATTTTTAGCTTGGACGGCACAAAGGTGAAATGAGATCCAGGGGCTGGTAGCTGAGGTCAGAAGAGGAGTTACATGGGGAGTGACTTGTGGTGCTTTCCGGGTGGAAATAACCAAGCGCGGGGACAGACCTCCAGTGGCTGCAGTAGATCCTCCACCAGATCCAACACCCCATGCTCGCAGTGCTCATCCTGCTTGGAAAATGAAGCACTGCAGCATGGCTACGAGCTACCAAAATGCCCCCTTCATGCTGTTGGAAAGACCAGGGGGCTGGTGTGAAATCAGAGCCTGGGGTCTCCCTGCTGCCTGTCTATGTTGAGGGTCCATGAGGCCCAAGTGGCAGAAGGAACTGGCGGGAACAGGCCACCTCCACCCAGCCATCCATTTGCAGGGCAGCTGGGCTTAGTCGGAGCTGCGGGGGCGGGGACCCATCCCCCATGTTGACTACACATCAGATGTAGGGGTTTATAAAAGGAAGATGCGCGGTGATGTGCAGGAGGGGGCAGCGGCACCCGGCGGGGCCTACCCGGGGCCTACCCGGGCCTGCAGGCCTGCGGCGCCTGTTGCCCGGCAACGCCGCCCGCCCCTGGGGCGCCATGGGCCGGGCCCGGCCCTGCCGCCCGCTCCTGCTCGCGGTGCTGACGGTGGTGGCGGCGGCAGCAGCCCCTTTCCTGGCGCGGCCTGGCACTGCCTGCCCCTCGCCCTGCCGCTGCCAGGGGCGGCTGCTCAACTGCAGCCATGCCGCCCTGGCCAGCGTCCCGCAGGCCGCCCGCCGCCTGGCCCTCTCTGTGCTGTGAGTACCGCCCGCCGCCGTGGCGGGGCTGGCCGCTCTGTGGGGACCGGCCTTCGCTGTGTCCCGGCCTCAACCAGCCTGCCCGCGCAGGACACACGACGGCTGCCAGGAGCCACAGGCCGCGGCAGCAGCATCCGCGTCCTTCCCTCGTGCTCGTGGCCTGAACCCGCCTCGGTTTTCAAGTCCCAGGGAATGCCGCATAGTTAAACCAATTTTGCTATATTTCCACCACCAATTTTGCAGGGAAACAGTCTTCTTTTCTGAGTGCTTTTTTAAGGTCTACCCCTCTGGGATGCCCCTGCTTCGTGAGGAAACAGTGGGATTTGTGGGATCGGGAAGCACCCTACAAATGCTTGATTAAAAGCCCGGGGTATTTTGTTGTGGGGAATGAGCAGCTCAGGCACCAAGAAATATCAGACAGGGGGAGTTCATTTTGCAAGCAGTCTTTTCTGTGGAGCTTTTACACGACGATTACAACGTGCCAATCTTTTCTTTGCAGAGATTTCACCGGCAACACTATTTCTTCCATTGACACACCGGTGTGGAGGGAATTCCTGTGGGCTGAGTACTTGTGAGTATTCCCTAGCGTTTGAAATGTGGCGAGTTTGCATGTTTTCCATCCCTCTGGTCTGGCTTTTGAGCCAAGGGCATGACAAACACGAAACAGAAACCATTTTCATTTGATTTTGAATCTGAGATACTCAGCAAACAGGGATGTGAATTCCCTGTGCTTCCCAAGACGGCAAGAGATGCTGTGAGCTGTGGCCCTTGTGGGAAAGGGAGTTTTAATCCTACGGGGCCATTCCCAAGCTTCTTTAATCAATGATGAGCCTACACTGAGCTGCAGCAACACAGTGTCTAGTCTTGAGGTCGAATTGGTCCTTGCAGTGACTCAGGGAAACAAAGAGGTGTTTTATAAAGCTATTGCAGAACATATCCCTCCGAAAGCCTCACTCCCTGCTGTAGAGCTGGAAGTGCCCATTTTGTCTCCCTGCAGAGTTCTCCAGGACAACGCTCTGAAGTCGGTGGGGAGGCATTCGCTGGAGGGTTTGCTCCTGCTGAAGCACCTGTACGTACCATCCACCTCCGAGGAGGGCTCAGGGCAGCCTGTCGCCATGTGCCGTACGCTGGGAGGAGCGTGGCACCAGCCTTCCCTTTGGGCCCTGCTGCTCTACCCAGCCTCATAGGAATTTGCCTTATTTTTCCCCTGTTCCAGGCTACGTTCCCTGCAAAACAGAGGGGTCTTGGTGCTGAGCATTTCTGTTGCAATACAGTACAGTGGGAGGATCCTTATGGAGAAAACATGATACACACAGGGTAACTTGCAATACACCCCACACTGGTGACAATTTTGGGGACAGTCTCTCTGGTTATTTATTATCTTCCTGAAATTCTGCTGGCAACCAAAGAGAAACAGAGGAGTCCCTAGTGTAGCCTATAATGTCTCTTCCAATGTTAAAATCTCAGACAGATTGAAACTGGGAGGTCCTTTCTCCAGCCCCTGGTTCAGAGCGGGGCTAATTTCAAAGCCAAGTTGCTCAGGGCCTTATCCAGTCAAATCCCTCCCCTTCTTGGAGGAAAAACAAATGTGCATCTGTGCCTACACAGTGTCACATGAGACTGCAACAAGTCTTCTGCCTCTAACACTGTTTGCAAGGAAGCAAGAGGAGCGTTCAGGTTTTGTTTTCTCTTTGAAGCTCAACTTTTCACATTTCTTGGGTTTTTCTGTGCGGTAAAAGACAGAGACACAAAGGAAGTGTGAAAAAAGAATAGTAAAATCTTGTCCTCTTCTGCTCCGCTGCTCTCAGACCCTTTTCTCATTCCTAGGCTACCGAGGAAAGCATAAGAGATAAAAATAAATCCTCCCGTGAAAGCTCAGGATGTTAGTGCCCAGAGCCCGGGTTACCTGAGTCTTACTAGATGCATGAGTGCACTCTTTAAGCAGCAGAAACCTCACATCAGAGGAAAAATTATCCCTTGTATGAAAAAAAAGGACAGCAAGGGAAGCCCTGGTTGGAGACGGCCCACAAGCTTTTGCGCAATGCCATTTATTGAGTGTGGCCCTTATATGTTTGCATTTTTGCCAGAAAAGGGGAATTTGTGTTTTCTAGGACTCACATTGGCTTGGAAGGAGACAAGTCCGTGGCTCTCTTGGCCTACTGAGCAGATACAGGTGGCCTAGGTGTTAGGAAACAAAGATCCACGAACCAAAAAGCAGAAAAGCTGTTCTGCAGGATGTGGTTTATAGGTTTATTGTGTTTGATAATTGAGTTTGGATCAAACAGACTTACAAACAGGCTAATCTACAGGTCTGAAGGAAACATCTCCAAAGCACATCCAAGTGCACGTGCCCAGCCGTTGCCCCCGCTGCCAGACGCTGCGGGAGCTGCGTGGTGGGAGGCCCAGATCCCGTGAGCAGGGCTGCAGCGGCTTCCTGAGCGCTCTCCCTCCTGCAGGGAAGGCAGCTCCTACCAAAGAAACCTTGTGCATTCATCATGTCTAATATTAGCCACCTAATGATTGCCTGGGAGTAAGCTAATTGTTCAGACTCTCTTTATTCTCTGTGGAAAGGAACAGGCACTTCCCATTCACCCAAGCAATCTTAGGAACGTCTCCGAGGAGGGGATGAATCACACTCCAAAAATACTTCTCTTGCTGTCGACTGCAGACCAAAGCCAGGCAGCGATTCAGGCTCAGACAATGAACCTTCTGATTTCCAGAGCGAGCCAGGAGAATCCTGCTGTGGCTGAGTCTTTACACACATCTCGCAGCAGAGCTGCGATGGAAAGTGGAGGTTAGGTTATCCCTGCAGGTCTTTATTGTGCCACTTCCAAACAGTGTCCCTTTACACTAAGTTCTTCCCAAAATATTGTGTGGGAGGGGAAGAATAAATTCATTTTTTAGCACACGTGCAGTTACCAACCTGTCCCCGAGCCTTGCAGCTAGAGAGCTCTTGTTGAGGCTTTTCTGGCTGACTTCAGCAAACAAAGCACAGATGATCCCAAGGGCAAGGATCTCTGTGGTACATCCCGAGGGTGACACGTTGGTGTGGTCCATGCATCCATGCAGATGCTGCACTGTGCCTCTCAAGAGAAATCTTTCTGTTTCCATAGAGGCAAATCAAGCCCTGAAATAATTACGGTGGCATCAGAGCTAGGAGATGAAAGCCACCTCCAGGCACGAGGGTTATCACAGGTTATTCACCGGTGGAATCCAATATCAAATATAAACACTGCCTGAAATCAGAGCCATGTAGCACATGGACTACCAGGCTCAAAGCAAGGGAAAGTAAACATGACAGTGCAAATGCAATTAACATTTCACGTTCTAATTTTAACAGAGATTTATCCTGCAATAAAATCCTGTCGATTGAGGAGCATGCTTTTGAGCCACTTCCTTTTTTGCAACTTATGTGAGTTATAAAAACATTTTTCTAATGTATTTACGAAAGTCTGTTTACATTTACAACCCCCTTTCGTGCTAGAAAATGTTCCCATTATTTTTAGAACAGTGACTACATTTCTACGGCTAAAATACTAACCGAGATAGAGCTGACAAGACCAGTGCAGATGGCTGGGTGACCCACAGCAGGATGAGAAATAGTGTGGTTGTCCAAATGCAACTGTAATAGAAGCCTTTTCTTGAAGGTTTACTATATCCTGAAACAGAAATAGATCAAGCACATGTGCACTTCATTTCCTCCCGTTGACAGGTTAAACAAATGAGAAAGTGGGAGAGTTTCCTCCCTATTCTACCTTGGATTTGCATATTTCCTACAAATCGCTATTGCTCCGCACCAGCTTCCTCCTGGACAGAGCAGATTCATTGCTGCAATCTTCTTTTTCCCCAGAAACCTTGGCGGGAATCTCATCACACAGATCCGGAACGGCACGTTCCAGGCCTGGCATGGGATGCAGTTTTTACAGAAGCTGTAAGTCTGACAAGGTCTAAACATGGATCAGGGCGTCAGTGACCACGGTGGCCATGGGTAGAGCAGCCTTGATTCGGTCGTAGGCCCGTGTTGGTTGCAAGATGACCCGCAGGCTGCCAGATGGCAAGGCCAGTGTGGAGCACCCTCCTCCAGGATGCTGTGGCACAGCCCAGTGGTCAAAGACTCCTTGAACTTTTCAAAAGGGGATGCAAATCCCAGTAAAGAACTGGATCCTACCTTAGATGTCATCCGGGGACTGCCAGGAGCCTGCAAGGGTGTGAGGCAGGGCAGGATTTGGCAGGGAGGATGAGAGAGGGCAGGAGGAAGACAGAGGCTGAAGTGCCTCAGGGGGGTAGGCTGCTTTGACACGCATTAGGCAAAAAAAACCAACAGTGATTCTACCCAGAGAGAGGCTCTTGTGGGAGATATTTGTTTTCCTCGGAAGTTTCACCTTTTCAACAGAAGCTCCCCACCCAGATCGAGTAAACTTGTTTGGCAAAAGCCCCTCAAAAAATTGCCGCATAATTTTTATAATAATAAAAATAATAATAACTATGCCAAAAACATTCACTTTGTGTTTCATTTAAAAGGCAAAGCAGCTCGAAAATATACATCAAAAGAAATGCTTGTTCTTTTGGACACGAGCTTCTAGAAAAGCATGTCCTAGTCCATATGTACTTGGACCAAGAAGCTTCCAAGGAAAGGATGACTGTTTCAGTCTGGGTCTGAAGCAAGCGAGAAGCCAGGGCATTTTGCCCACCAAGGGTTCATTATATATAGGGAAAAGCCACAGGCTCCCTGCTGTCCCGAGGCCTGCGTCCCTTGCACACCAGACAGGGTGGCAGAAGAAGGGCTGCATGGCAGTTCTCACAGAGCTTGGCCACAGCTTTGCCTGCCTGGTTGTAGTAACAGAGTAAGGGTTTGTGGGCACTGGAAATGTAAGAAAATACGGAAAGTTCAGAGTCCAAAATAACACCAAAACCCTGGTCAAGGGAACCAAAGGGAAGGTGGAGTTGAAGAAGAGAGAAAGCAATGTTGTGTTTTCTCGAAGATCCACTTCTGGGCTTTTGCTCCTTTAGCTGGAGATAATCAGGACCTGATGTAGTTGGTGAATCAGCCCATCAGCATCTGTTGCTGCCTCTAGTCTTCATCCCAGAGCCTCCTTCACATGCACAGCACTGAGCCAAAGTTTTATCTTCAGGCTGAAATTTCCTATGTTTGTTCTGCACTTGAAAGGAAATTCTTTAGGGAGGTTTCAGTAAAAATTGTTCAGCCCAATGCACATCTGCCATCCATAAAAGTGGGCTGGATCCGTATCAACCCTGCAGCCTCTTTACACCACTCACGTAGTATAGAGCAGCCTGCAAAGGGGATTTCAGAGCAATTCCACATCAGACCCAGCTCCCTTTGGGCCTCTCTGATATTCAAAGGCTGCAAATTTGAAATCTGGCAAAGAGAAATCTCCAGTGATCACCAAAGTGCTTTACAGTGATCTAGTGGAAACTTGCTTTGATTTAGCTGTGTTTATATGGATTGGGAAGCACTGAGGTTTTTACTCTTTAGTATATATACTAAACATAAGTATAAATAACTATAACTAATGACCTCCCCTTTCCCCAGTGCCTGCTGCACAGGGCCAGCCCATCGTGGCTTTCCAGGCACCTGGATCTGTGTGTTTACGGGGAGATACGTATGTGCCCCTGCGCATGCCACTCATGTCCTCCCCAGCACAGGAGTCACAGTCCCCTGCTGGCCTCTGCCCTGCAGTCTTGTGTTCCCTGCCCTGAGCTCCCCCAGCTCCTCGTGCAAAGCTTTGGCTCCAGGGCCCAGGGAGGACGAGCAGGGGATGCTGCAAACCAAGGCGGGACGTGACCCCTCCAGGCAGTGCAGGGACAAAGACGCTTCTCCCCTGGTCCTTTCTCCCTCACTGTCCCTGTCCCAAAGGGAGGCCCTGTAGGGACACGAGGATCAGTCCCAGCCAGACTCTGTGCTGTCGCTTCTCCTAAAATGCAAGAATCGTGAGCCAAGTGTCAGCCAAAACTGAGGCTGAGGCTCTAACAGCTGTGGGCTACCACTGGCTCCAGAGTTGCACTCAGCACCAGAAACAGTGGTCTGAGTGTTAGAAGCTCTTCACTTCTCCCTGTTCTCACTAACCTCAGCATCACTTTCATTCTCAAGTGAAAACACATGGGGAAAAGGTTACAAAAACAGAAAGCCAAAGGCAGGGCCCTTCCCTTCGCTCAGTCATAGCGACCTTGTGGTTTCTTTTGCAGGATCCTAAGCCATAACCCACTATCCGTTATCGACGACACGTCATTTTTCGACCTACCTTCAGTCAAATACCTGTAAGTATTGGCTTGTCCTTACCAGTTTAATGGGGTCCTGGCCCCATTCCCCTGCGCTCGAGGTCAGTGATGCCCAGCACCCAAGACAGTGTGCGGCACCCGCGATGGTCTGCGGCACCCAAGATGGTTTTCAGCATCCCACAGCTCTCGGGGGAGCTCTGCAGGGAGGGAGACATCAGTGCTTTTGGCAGAGGGCCTTTCTGCTCGCGGCTTTGCTGACGCCCAGATGCCCTTTTGTCTCTGCTCGGTGCATTTCCTCACTGCACGGATCTTATCTGTGCAGGTTGTGAGTGCTGGCGTGGGGACAGCAGCCTGTGTGGTTGCACCAGGAGCACTCGCACTTCAGTGGCTGCTGGGCAGAGCTGGGGTTTTATTACTTGGCTCTAAGCGTGAACTCCAAAAGCCCTGCCCTGCTCCTACAGTCCATCTGTACCCCGAGAATACACTAAAGTCTCCCTGGATACTGTGACATTTGAAAGGTTGGTCCTGTCACATTTCCATCTGCATCCCTGGACAGTGGCATCACGTGAGGGGGATGATGGGGACCAAACACAGGAACCAGGGAGTCAGCTATGGTCCCACCGGGAGGCTGTGGCAGGGCAGGGAACTGAGGATTGGCCTCAGCAGGATTCTCCATCCACCATATGCTGCTCTGTGCTAGAAATAACCTATTTTCAGGACTGTTTTCATTGCTGTAATCATTTGCAGGATACTTTGAGCTGTCAAGTCTCCTCTCTGGCTTTTTAAAAATATATTCCACTCAGAGGTCCATCTGCATCTCTTCCTCCCCATCAGAGACATTTACATTCCCAGCTCCTTCCCAGTAGGCATTCTGCCCCTGTCTGAGGAACATGTGTTTTTATTTAGGGGTTAAAAAATAAAAAATAAAAAATAAAAAAGCCCCACTTTGTTCTTCAGGGGATTTTTTAAGTTTATTTTCCACATGAACGTGCTCACCTGTTCGTCATGGTTTACTCCAATTTGCTGATTAAAAGACTCCACTTTGTATCTACGTGTATCATCAGTCAGGCAAAACTCCCTCCTGGGCTGGACAAGAAGTGTCTCCCTTTGACCAAGAGTGAG
>JAVCKT010008287.1:0-30244 GCA_032273925.1 Rhynchotus rufescens
CTGGAGTGGCTGATTTTTTTGCAAGTGATGCCAGCAGGAATTATAAAGAAAACTTGTATTTATATATATTTTTTTAGTTCTTGCTAGGTATAACATGCTAGTTTCAGGTCATGACCAAAGATCCAAGAAATTGTCATTGCTTGCCGGGGGAAGAATAACTTCCTAATTCAAGCAGCACTCAAGCATCAACAGCCCAACCCATTCCAACTGGGAATGAGTGAAAGGCGGTGTGATTGCCAGCAGCCCTCTCAGCCTGGCCACGGAGCTTTTCCAGGGCTTTGGAAGCGAGCAGAGCTTGCAGGGAATTGCCATGGGCCGGATGGGGCGAACGGGGCAGCGCTGGGACCCAAGCAAGGTCCCACCAGCTTGGTCGGGAAAGGACCAGGTGTCTTCTTGGAGCTCCACAGTTGGTACTGTTGGCAAAAGGCAAGAAACTGAGTCCTATTTTTCTCTCTCCTCGCAGCTCCATCTCTCTGATCAAGAGCCTGGCCTGCTGGCAGGGACTCTTGGACGTACTATTATAGTCCTAGTGCAGGTCTGTCAGTGACTGGAGATGCTCTGAGATGCATGATGTTGTATTGACCGTTCCTTCCAGTTTGCCATTTGATCCCCTACTCCTTCCCATTAGGCTCGCACGTTCATGTTCATATTCTGTGGGAATTGGATTTTTTTGCTTATTTGATTGTTTTGCCCTTCAGGCTGGTTCTCTCTAGGGTTTAGTATCTGAATCTGTGCTTGATTTTGAGAAATTCCTTTTGGAGAAAATATCCTTGGATGGTAAAGGTTAATTCTGTCACTCCGTGTTGCAGAATGGGCACATTGCTGTTAAGGATCTCCATGCTATTGCCTGGAATTCACACTCCAGAGGAAGTGAATTTTAAGAGAGGATTTGGAGGGAGCTGCCCCAGGACCTTGATGCCAGCAGGACCTTGGGGGGACCTTCTCAAGAGGGAGCCCAAGACCCCACAACTGCCTCGAATCAGAGATTTTTACAGTTCTGTTGCATTTTCCCCTTGTGCTGAGGGTCCCTGCTGTCGCTGACAAAAGCAGATGGGTGACAGATTGCTCCACAGGACCTCACCAAAAGCAACTTTTGTTCTTCTGAAGTTTCATGTAGTTTGCAAAAGCATTTCACTTAAGTACCCGTGACAAAGCCAAAACTCTTAAAACTCCCCCCTGGCTTCTTTCCTTCTGGCTCTGCACAGCAAATCCCACCTATTGCCTAGTTCAGCAAATGCTCTTTTTCCAAGACAATCTCTAAGGGGACATTCAGAGAAGGAATTCTGTAGCATAGTGAGCTTTGGAGTTGGAATTGCAACTGGTTCTTGCTGCTTTTGTTTGTTTAGGGTATTTTCCTACTTTATCCCAATTGGAACTGTCTGATGCTCTATAATGTCTTTTACTATTTGCCAGCACTTAAAAAGGCAAGAAATAATTTCTTCTGAAAGCAGAATAACCAAAAAATTATTCTTATTGTTTTATTGGCAAATAAAAATATAATTTATTAGCCAGTCCTGAGCAATAACACTTAAAAGTATTACTCGGGGATAGCCCATTAAGATTTCTTCTTAATACTAATTTTGTCTGGGGGTTATGTTTGGATTTTTTTTTTCCCCAAGTGGACTGGCTTTTCAGAAGCATGTAGGTGTCTAAGCCCAGCTTATTTCACTAGAAATTGGGCAGTTTGGTAATTTGGAGGCTGAGCCAAGTGCTCAGCAGCCGCATGGCTCTTGCTGCAGCCCAATCCGTTTGCTGGAGCATGGGAGCAGGGCCCTGGATGCAGCTCAGGATGCCATTTGTAGATGCTTTTTTTTGAGAGGAAAGGATGGTTTTGAGTTCTACAATTATTTTATACATGCAGAGACGAAGCAAACTTTTCCTTTCCAAAAAGGGGAAACTTTTCTCCTCTTCGCTTTCTCTCTTTCTGGGTTGCCCTAAAAGTACAAAAACAGTGAAAATAGTAAAACAAGCAAGAAGAAATGATCTGCTGGGGTGGAGTTCTTCCTTTTTCCATCACAGAAATTTTTTAGAAAAACATCTTGAAAATGTTTGACATCCATTTGTGGAATCGCTATAATAAGAATTAAGAAAAGGACATGTCAAGTACACCTAGCTCGCAAACCACAGAGGCGTTTTTTTCTCCTCCGTCTTATTGGTTTTAACTTGTTCTTCTGATCAGCATCTGCAGAGAAATTATAATTAGTCCGAGGTATGCATATGGTGTGTATAATGCATGAGTTATGACTTATTTGACTTAATTAGTACTTTATTATTATGTACAATACCATCCGGTGTTGCACATGAAGCCCATGTTATCCATACCTGCCTTATCCTCTTATGTTCCCCCAAATAAAGAGGGCAGGGAAGCTGTGTTTGAGGGGCTGTCAACTTTAAGGTCAATATAATGGCATGGGGTTATTGGTCTTCATCCGTAGCTGCAGAGTTCCCGGGTGGTGGAAATCCATGTGCAGCTAGTGCACTGTGCAAGCCTCCAGTTGCATCTCGTTTATGGGATCTGTTCCTCTCTCCTCTGTGTAAACTGCGTGGATCTGTCACCACACGATGCTCAAATCAGGGGCTCTGCGCTTCAGCTCAGTTGTGTCATGGCCAAGGGGCTTCTTGCAGTGACGGCCACATGTTTTGCAGGAGTTTCTTGGACTGGCAGGTGAAGGTGCAAGTTGCCTTCCCAGCAAAGGGTCCTGGCTGGAGGGCTCAGTTGGGCTGCAAGAAATGCACAGTTAATGTCATGGACTCGGAGCCGTCATCCCCCTTAAATACAGGAGATAACTAGGCAGAGAGAAACAGATATCTAAATAAACAGATGAAGAACCAGACTAGATCCCAGTTCCAATACTGCAGTGTGTAGGAACTTAAGCGGAGTCTCGAATTACCTTCTCCCCGGCTCTCCTTTCTCTTTGTGTCAGCACAGCAGGCGCCGGGACCAGATTTCCATATTAAAGAGCATTTCCAGAGCCTCAGCTGTGCCTCAGAAAGGGCAAAGCCTCCTCCAGGGCTGCAGGGAAGGATGGCAGAGCAGCACGGGATGAAGCCGTCCCTTCCTCCCTGCTCCGGCCCCGCTCCTTCGGAAGAGCCATCTGGAATTCTCCCACTTCCGTGCTCCGGGATCCCTCCAGGCTTTTGTGAAACCTGCCAAGCTCCTGCCTGGGTACCCGGAGCACAGGTTTGCAACCCCGATGTGTGATAAATTAGACCTTTCACTCGGAGTTTTTCCTGGCACCAGGACTAGAACAACCCTCCGAGCAGCTACTACTGCTGAATTTTAAAATCTCGCTGGCTCTTTGCTGAGCCAAAACTTGAAGTTGCAGTCAACTGGAGTTTGGCAAAGGGCAGCACTCTGTAACCTTATCTTTTTATAACAATCGTGTTTATTAGTATTATCCAGTGCATTATAAGGCCCTTCTTGAGAGCCAAGGTGCTGTGTCTGTTGCAGCAGGATGGATAGTTTGGGAAATCGCTGCCGAGTTTTCCAGCAGCGGTCAAACCAAGGCAGGCGGGTGGTCCTGGGCACGGAGAGCTCCGGTACCTCCCGGGAATGGCCACGAGTTGGTGCGGGCCCCAAATGGGAGCCCAAAACGTCACCTTCAATAAAGAAGAAGAGAGGAAAATGCTGGTGTTTAACACGTGCTTGACTTCCAGGATCATCCTGGGTCGTTGTTTTTCCCATTCAGATCCAGCTCACGGTTTGATGGTGGCTGAGTTTGGCCTGGTACATTGAATTAAGCCTTAAAATGCAAATATGCTTTAAACGGAGCGCTGCAAAGAGTTTTCCATTGGTCCTACCAGCAGGCGCGGAGTTGAGGGCTTTGAGTCCCCACTAAAAGGGCTAATAAAAGATCTAAAACTGCCTGTGATGATCCAGGAATTAAGGGGCCTGTGATGAGCTATTCCAGGAAGAAAGCAGGGATTGGACTTTGCAGAAATCCTGTGCTTTCCCTTCACACGTGTCCACGTGGAGGACTGTTTCCTAAACCGTTCGATAAGAGTCCTGCAGAGTTAGCAAAACAAGAGATATTTTCCCTAGGATTTTGGCACCTCCAACCTAAACACCTGCCTGTGCTTTTAACCTGCTAATTGGGGGTGATTTTCAGGTCCTCCCTGGGAGAAGGAGCTGTTCCTCTTGCCCCGAGTCCCAGGCCTGATGTTTGGCTGTAGGAAACGATCCGCTGTGGAGCAGCTCTTGGGATGGGAAGAGGGATTATTTTTGTTGGGATTTGCAAGAGTGGGGCTTGGGGAAGCAAGCTGAGATTGGCTTCCTCGGGTGGCTGCTAAGCAGCCTACAAAGCTCAGAGCTGAAGCAGGCGGCCGTGGGGCTCCTAGCAGAGCACCAGGGCTTGGCACCTCCCTCTCCACGTGGAAAAGATTCATTTTTCAGCTCTGCGTAGGGTTTAGACGTGATAAATCTTCCCTTTTATGGCCTTTTGCCACTTCTTTCAGTGAGAACTATATCCACTTTTGCATCAAGCCCTTGGTCTTGGTTGAAGTCTTCTTTCCAAACCTGTCAGCCTGAAAAATAGATTTCAAAGACACGTGGATGGGAGGCAGCGCCTGCCTTGAACCTGCGTCAAGGTGTTGGTGTCTTCTGAGCAAGCCACGCAAGGAAAGCTGATGCTTCAGCTCCGCAAACGAGTGACTTGAGTTTCTTCTTCACGTGAACTGATACGTCATCACTCCAGTGATATTATTTATGAGGGTTTTTTCCTTATTTTTCAAGCATAGAAAAAAAAATGTCTTGCCATGTTTTAGGAACAAAATGAGTATTTTACACACATACCAATAGCTCTCTGGAAAGCACTTAAATTTACAAGCTGTTCGTAAATTTACTGACAGTTGGCAACACTGCATGCAACACGCGGGAACCTCCTTGGAAAATAGATCTATTGTAAATAATATATATTTGCAGCTTAATCTGAGCGTGCTTTAGCTCAAAGTAGTTTTAACAAATGCATTATCTAATATATTTTTTAAGAAGCTATTTGACCTGGAAAGATGATTTCAGTATCTGAAAAGCTGTATTTAAAAAGATAAAATAGCAGCTGCCACCATGAATGAGCAGCGTTGGTCCACAGAGCTCCTCTGAAGAGATTATTTCTCACTATCAGTGATATGAGCATTTTAGGTGTCCTCTTTCATAGTTACATGTGATGTGGAAGTGTTATCTAGTGACGGTGTCTCCATGGGATAGATGGGGAATCTTAATCCTTTAATGTCAGTGGTAGTTTCTATATTTTCTCCCTGCAGAATGCAGCTCCTGGCTGTAATTTGTGCCTGCACGGCTGCTGAGATGTGTGTGTTTAGTAATGCAGCATGGATTTGGGGTGGCTGCCCATTAAATTTGCACTTTATGAAGATAATCAAAAGCTTTTAAGTTTTTTTCTTTTTTTAATTTTTTTTTTTTTTTTTAACTGATGATGGGTGCAATATCTAAACTAGTGAATCTCAGATAGAAAATCCTTTGTTGCTGGGCTCTTTTCCCTGTTTCTGTTCCCACAAAGGTCTTGGTGGAAAAAGCCGCTTTCCAGTTGCCGGTGCGGGCGCTGCAGCGGGGCCGGAGACGCCGCTTTGCCTTGGTCCGGCCGCGAGGAAGGCAGCTGAGAGCCTCTGTTTAAGGCAGTTACTCACAATTTGTCCTTTCCTTAATCCCGAGAGCTGCTCGCAGCTGATGTGAGCCGGGCAAGCACACGAGTAAACAGCGGCCAGCTGAGATCCATTACACCGAGGAAATAAACTAAACACGGGGCCAGAAAACAGTAGTTTGGGCAAGGCTCGGTGCGCTTCGAGGCTGCCCTCCTCTTCCTCACCAGTGCAATGTGATGGGGCGCACGGGCCCCCGCGGGGCTCACAGTCCCCTCCACATCCCTGCGTCCTGGGAATGGGGATGTTTCGGCAGCGCCCCATGTCCCGGCACCAAAGCTGCTCCCAACTGGTGTTCTCCCAGCTTCTATTTTAACCGTAATTCTGTATTTGGTGGAATTCACCCCAAAGTTTTCCCGCGTGTCCAGGTTTTGAGTGGGGCTCGCTCCGAGTGCTCCCTGCCCTCTTGCAGGTGTGCTGAGACTGACCCATTCCTGCTCATCGCTCCATGCAGGCCTGTAATTTTGTAGAAATTCCTTATTTTTTTTCCTCCTGTAATTTCGTAGAAATTCCTTATTTTTTTTTTTTTCCTACCGAGGCTGCAGAAACATTCTTGAGCTTCAAGATCCTTGCAGCAAACCATGAGCAGCGCTGACATGAGGGAGCAGCCAGGGGACCGGCCCCTTCTTCATCCCGTAACGCTGCTCTGCTCCAGACCCGGCCTCCTCAGAGCCGTGGAGAGGGGACAAAAAGCGTTCCTGGTACTGCCAAAACTTCCATAAAAGCCTGATTTCTTTATATTTCTACTTTTGAGTGAAGGTTTTCACTGGGCTTAATGTAGACTGCAAGTAAATATTGCTTGACCCTTGAATATTAGAGTGGATTTACTTGGGTAAAATGAGCTTGAATATTTTAGTGTTTTTAGTGGCTTGGGAATCTCATGGAGAATACGTGGTATCTCCTAAGCCATAAATTCGAATGTCCTTATGAGCAGTTTTTTTTTTTTTTTTTTTTTTTTTTTTTGATCAGCAATAGGAAAAACTGAACTCTGTTTACAATTCTTGTGCATTTTCTAAACAAAATTTTAAAGCAGAATGGAGACGCAGATCCTCTGCAAGGGCGAAGTCCTCCCAATTCCCACCGAGCCCAAGGGGCTCGGGCTCCCACGGGACTCAGCTCCTGAACTAGCACTGTGCTTTTTCGAGAGTTTTATTAATAAAAATGATGTCCTTAGTCACCCCGTGGGGTTGTGCGGCCGCTGCATCTTGTCGTGCTCTTGGGTCAGGAAGAGCGAGTGCAGGCAACGTGGGAGGGAAAAATAGGCTTGGTTTAAAAGCACCCAAAATCCAACAGTGTTGCATGAGCAGCATTAAAAAGAAAATCCTTTTCTGAAGCCCGCCTTGGGCTTTTGAATCAACTGGTTCATTCCCAGCTCTGTGGAGTAAATCCCTCTTCTCTCAGGGCAGCAGGGCGGCTGTTTGCAAAGGAGATAAAACACCGGACCGGTGGCACGTCCCGTGGCCATCGAGGCTGAGAAGCCAGGGAATAAGGAGCATTTGAGGATGGCAGTTTTGAGAGCGGATCAAATCCAAAGCTGAGGGCAACACTGTGTGTCCCAGCCTGGAAACCAGTGTGGAAGCAGCCTCAGCTGTAAGGAGAGGGAAGAAAGGGCAGAGGTTCCCAAACACAGCGTATGTTTTCATATAAACACGTGGTTAATGGGCATTTCTTCTTGCATGAGCAGACCCCAGCTTGTGCCCTGGGAGCTTTAGGGGGAATGTCCTGCACAGGAGGAGGAGGAAGGAGGAGCTTTGGGAAGGCTGCACGTTGGGGGTTTTGGGAGCATCTCCAGCCTGCTTGGCCCAACAGAGAAGGTGGTCCCTCAGAAGAGCTTGGCCCAACAGAGATCTTGATCCCTCAGAGGACAGACGAGCAGATAGGAGGGTTTGGGGTGCTTTGACACCATGGAAACCCTCAGGGACTCGCACTGATTGTGCCTGGTGAGGCCATGGGGACTGCGATCCCGGAGGAGCATCCTGCTCCAGCCGGTCCACGCACAGGAGCATCCCGCCGGCGGTGTCCCTGGCATCCCGCCGGCTGTGTCCCTGGCATCCCGCCGGCTGTATCCCTGGCATCCCGCCCGCTGTGTCCCTGCAGCCACGCTGCTCGGGGCACTGGTGGCCGCCTTTGGGCAGCAGGAATCCTCGTTTCCATTCCTAGCCATTGTAAGATCAAAACGGGAGCAATGGCTCCCTCTTGTCCCCATCTCTTTTGCTCCCTTTTCCAAATAGAAAGAAAAGGTAAAGCTCTTTTTTTCTTTTTTTTTTTTTCTTTTTTTTTTTTCTTTAACCACTGTTTGCTTTTCCAGTTTCTTTAATTTGGGTAATTGCTTGGTCAATTCTCAAAAATATATATTCTGTCTTAAAAAAACAGCAGAAAATGACAAATCACCTTCCTTTCCCTGCCGGCGTTGGCACGCGGGGCCCAGATTGTGCATTCTCCGCGCGGCGCCACACCAGCCTCCCGTACTTAATTAATTTCCCTTCATTTGTGCAGCCTTGCACTTAAAGAGACAGTGTCCCATTTTGATAGTTTGGCTTTGGCTGGATTTCAAAAGTGTCACTTCTTAAATCTTTCTTTTTTTCCCCTCTTTTTTAGGCGTCCGTGTGTGCTGCATGGCAAAGGGCTGGCATTTTTTCATTCCCACCCTTCCTTCCCCCTTCCCTGCCTCCCAGTTCTCCCCGGCACTCGGGATCCCTTTGGCTCTTTGGAAAGCAGAGGCTGCCCAGGCTCTCGCATCAGGGCTTGCAGAAGGGCAGCCTCACTTGGCCAAATGATGCTCTGGATGGGTTGCAGGCCCAAGAGCTACCAAGGACTGCGGGTGCTGGGTCCCCATGGGACAGCTCAGCTCCTCAAGGTCCATTTTGCTGTTAGATCAGCAGAGCTGGGTCATACTTCTCTACTGAATATGTGAAATTAGCTGTCAAAGGCTTGGAGCCAAATTCCCCACAATGTAGTTGGTTTTGACTCTGCAAGCCTCGTGTCTGCATGGGCCAGGATATGCAAGGCTGAAATCAGTGAGTTTGGTTCTGTATCAAGAATACGGTTATATTCCAGCTCCCGACTTTCATCCTGAATTCAGGATGATCGTGTTTGCTCCCGTGTTCTGTTTCACTGCTTGCACCAGAAAGGAAAGAACGTGCCAAAGGACTGTCGTTCTTCATCCACTGCTCATTGAATGTGGGGTTTTGTTGTTGTTGCTTTGTTTTGGGTTTTGTTTTTTGTTTTTTTTTTGTGAATTTAAAAGCTAAACAGAGGACTGAATGTATTGAGATAGGGATTGGCCAACGGTGGCCAACCTTGGGCGAGGAATCATCACTACAGCTCCAAGCTGAACTTTGCAGTCATGCAAAGCTTTCAGTAAAGGGTCCCACCAGCTTTGGAGGACGCCACGTCCCTGCAGTAGTGCTCTTGTGCCAGAATATATCTGATTTTGCTGCTTTTTCTATCTGGAAGCACTTGAGTAGACTGATCTCAGAAGAGGTACATAGAATTCAGAAATGTCCAGCGTAGCCCATGGCTATCCCTAGTTTCCAGGAGGCTCTTGGGCAAATCACAGAATGATTTAGGTTGGAAGGGACCTCTATAGATTATTTAGATATTTAGTTGATATCTATAGATGATTTAGATCATCGTGTCCAATTTTTCTTAATTAAGTGTCCATCGTCATTGTGGTTTGACCTTGTTATTCTCCCTCCAAACCTTCACCTTCAAATCTTAGCTTGAAAAGAAATTTAATTTCAATTTCAAGACCTTCTTGTTCTCGCTTTTTTTTCCTTAAAAATCCACCATCCACCCGCCCACCCCAGCAGGACGTGTCTCTCAGGAAACCACTTCTGTGGGCAGTAATAATTTTTGAAAAGTAAACACATCAAAAAGGAGTTTGACAAACATAGGCAGACGTCGGGGAGGACCGTTTGTCGTTACATTGGGTTTTTCTTTCCAGTCTGCATGTACATTTTTCAAACCTACACACACAACTAGATAATTTAACTTATTTTGGGTAACAGCGGCAGAAATGAATCTTCAGAAATGGGCCTAAGGGCAGCGATTTGGAAACGCAGTCCTCAAGGAACACCGCGGCCTTAAATCAGAACTCAGGGAGAAAGGCAGAGGTTGTCTCTTGGATTTTGCATCTTTCAAAAATGTCTTGTTTTTAATTTTTCCTAATCATTTTCAAGAAAAAATCATTTTTCCTCCTCTTCCTGCATTAGCATATAAAAAGATGTTTTGCCTAGTTGCACAGATACTGGTGGTCTGTCAGCTAGATGATATTTTAGTCCTCCGGATGCTCAGTACAGGGTCAAGTTCAGCATTCCTAGTTGTGGGTCGTCACTCAAACACCAATTTCCATGCTCAAGCTTTGTAGACCTTTTCAGCAGCTGCTTTAGTTGGTTGATAAGTTTCTTTCTCAATGGTGCATCATGAGATTCTTTGAAAATTTGAAAATTTCTTTTATTTTTTTAATTTCTTTGTATCTGGATTTAATTCTCTTTCTTGTCAAAATATGCAAGTGTTAGGCCATTTAACCTTGCACATGGGAATAAATTTTCACTGAAAGGGAGAGAAAAAGAGGGGAGAAAAAAAAAGATACACGTATCTGTTTGAATTCCTTCTCCCTCATTCCTTTCTTGTAACAATATTTCATCTTGGCTGACTTTGACCCTTTAATGCAGATTTTAATTGCAGAGATCCCTCTGTCTCCGCAATGACCATGCAGCCACCATAGATAACTATTTTAGATGAGATTCCTGACTTTTTAGAAAGCTAAAAATAAGATGGAATCTCATCTGTCCAGGAGAGGCTGAAATTGAAACGGTATCTGGTGCAATTGTGGCTGTGAGGAAAAAATGCTGCTATCAATTTTCTCTAACGTATTTTTAATGGAACAGGAAAGTGCAATTGGTTCTGATAAAAGGGATATTGTGTGACTAACGGGCCAAGGGAGCAGCTTTGGGCTGAATGAACAGCTACTAAAAGGCTGGTACAGTAGCAAAAGCAGCAGTGGCATGAATATATTATCTGGGGATCTAAGGCAAACGCGTGTTGTATTGGATACACACTGTTGAATGTAAATCCATAGTGCTGAAATACTGTATATTTATTATGCAAGGCCAAGCCGAAGACAGTTTGTGTTTGATGGGCTCCTGGTGATGAATGGATTGTTTCATGCGGGTAAATGAACTGTCGGAAACAATGGCCACATAGTGCAATTTCCCTCCCATCCCCAAAGGGCAGGAAAGCTCGGCAGCCAAAATAAAGTTGTATTTTTTTGTTAAGTCTAGCGAGATGGCAGGCTTGGGTAGAACATTTAGAGGAATGGATATGAGCAGTTTGACCTTCTTTAAAAAAAAAAAAAAAAGAGAGAGAGAGAAAGGTTAAAAAAAAAACTAGCAAAAATCATCAGTGTTGTGGGCAGATTTGTTTAAAATTGGGCTGTGATTGTAGCTGACGTCTGAAGTCCTGGAAGGATGGACCCTGCAGGATCAGAAGAGGGAGCAGTGGGAGCGAGCGGCCGAGCCCGGCACGTGATTCCCGAGCGGCTGCTCGGAGGGATGTGGACATTCCCGGCACAGGCTGCATTGCACGGTCGATTCCCAGGGATGTGGACACAGTCCTGGAAGAGCAGGAGGCTTTTTTTCCTTCTCCCGCTGTGAGCAGCAGCTGGTTTGGGATGTCTGTGAAGGAGAAATGTTCTTGGAAATTTTATTTATTTATTTGTAGTTTGGGATTAGCTGCGCTGTGCATTTTGCCAAATATTTTTGTTACCTAATAGTCCCTTTCTGAAATACTTCCTTGGATGTATCTCTATCTCGAATGAAAAACAGAATGTAAGAGGGATTTGGGGTTTTCCCTTTGAGGAGCTCAGTTGTCCTCTGAATATTGTAGGCTTAGAAGAGTGAATTGTTTCATTTTTAAGCAGATTCCTCCTTTTCTTAAAAGCCTGGGCTTATGCTTGCTGTTATGTAATGACCCAGGCAAGTGCCATACAGGACAGTAAATACTCACACCTTGATCTGAGCTGAAGCTTTGAATGGCAATAATAAATAGCCAGAATGCTTGGAGAATCCTGTTGGATTAGCTTCTGTTGTAACTTTTCCTTGAGAGAGGTTGGCTCTGTCTATCTCTTTTGCCCAGGAAGCCAGTTTGGAGCCCTAGGGTTAATTTATGAGCAGGGTGCTTCCCTGTGCCAAGGCAGATCAGCATGCAGGAGAGCTGCAGGGACCGGGACGGTTTTTCCTGTTTGTGCCCCGTGTCCTTGGTCCCACCACGTTCCTGCAGGAGATCTGATCCAGGAACGAGCTTTTGAAGGCCTTGGACTTGGCCACACTCTGTCTTCTGCAGAAGCGCTGTGAGCAATAATTAATTCTGGAAAGTACGTAGGGGAAAACAGGCTGCTCCTAGGTCACAGAGTTTAACAGTTTCAGCTGTCAAATTCAGGGAGATCTTCCCAACTCGGCTACTTCCCCCATCTCTGCTTCGGGCTATCCCACCAACAATTATCTGGGATTAGGTACTTTTCTCCCTTCCCCTTTGCACAGTAACGTGCATCTCCTCCTTTTCTGCATTTGCTTTTAGAAAGGCAAATGGATAGCCCTGTTTTTCCCCTCGACGTGCTGCTGAGCAGTGGGTTTCTGCACATTGTGCCGTCCGTGCCCGTCCCGCGGGCTCGCCGCGATGAGCGCGCCGTGTGGCAGTGAAGAAGCAGGACCTCAGTGTATTACCCATGTGTTGGTGGTGCACACTGCAGCGGCACAAAGCTCAGCAAGGCCGGGTTTGGGGTTAAGAAAACACCCGTGGGTTCTGCAGTGCTTCAGAGCAATCTGAGGGCTGACCGAGCCGCCGTTCGCGGCTGCCAGTTAATGCAAAGTCAGTGATACTGCACGCACAAATCTGGTGTAACTGTTGCAGAAACATTATTGATTGATTGATACGAGGGAGTAAAATTCTCGGGGCAAGGGGAAATGTGTAGCTTGCATAGAGGCTGCTTATCAGGGAGTAACCTGAGCAGGAGCCTCTGCTGAGACGTCTCCAGTTCTGCACCCGTGTGGGAGCTCGTAGCATCCTCGGGCTGCAAAAAGCCTCTTAGCTCAGGGAGAGGGACCTGGACGGCTTCACTGCAGAGCCTCGGATGCTTTAAATCTGCCCGCAAAGCCTGGCAGCTGCGGGCAGGGAGCTTCGGAGGCTGGAAAACGTCACCGTGCCCCCCTTGCCGGGAACGCGCTCCCCTTTCCCATTTGCTCCGCGGAGCACCCAGGCCAAGGTGACACTTTTCGAGCTGCTCCTTTAAACCAAACACTGCACAAGAGGCACCGAGAAGACAAACCGAGAGCGCAAACAGAGCAGGGCAGTTTCTAAGAAACCCGCTGAGATTTACGGCTCCGGCCCCTGATCCCGCACCAGGTCTGCTTGGTGTCTGCGCCGCTGCCCCAAGGGCCGCCCCGACCCGCTCCAATGGTCCCGATTATCATTCCCACTTCAGGAAGAGACTGGCATGGTACCAGAGCAGGAAACCTGCCCTCATGTCCAGGACCCTTCGAAATCCCCAGTTATAAAGAAATCTGAGAAACTTCTAGGTTGTTGGACTAGAGGATGCCCGTGCAGTTGCATAGGCTGAATTTTTGTATATTGGGAAAAATGAAATGGGGAAAATATAGGGGAGGCAGATTAGGAGGCTCCAACCAGCCTACACCCAGAGCGGGGCTGGAAACCTCTGCATCTGGAAGCAAGTGAGCATGATTCACTGCCTGCTTTCCTTTCCATAGCCAGGAGCCAGCAGCCTTCTGTATACTGCCTGTCCCATGCAAAGGGCTGGGTTTTGCCCAAGCCTGAGTCAATGCTGTATCCTCGTATGACCAAGCTGTCAGCGTGCCCGGCTGTGTGCACTGGTGTCTAAATATTTGCCGGTGATGCGCTGGAGGATGCAGTATTCCAGGGAACGCGGGGAGCTGCCAAGGCAGCAGCCTCCAGCCCCTCGCAAAAAGCCCTGGGCTGGTGTGTGATGAATACTCAGTGCTCAGCGATGAGCGCCTGCCCAGCGGAGCTGGCAGCCCCAGAGCTGCCTTCTTGCAGCCAGAGATGGTCCAAATGATGGACCAGAGATGGACCAAATATGAGTCTCAGTGCTTGGGATAATGCCCGGAGCAGCCGTCTTGCTCCCTGTGGCTGCCGAGGGATGCTGTGGGTATCGTGCCTGCTGGGACCCTCTCTGCTCTTCCCTGTCTGCTCCCCTTGCACTGCAAAGGCTGCGGTCGGGCACGGTGACACTGTGGTCCAGCAAGGCCATAACGGGTCCCATTGGCACCACCATTCAGTGGCCTCAGTGGAAACTGAAACCCTTTCCAGATGAGCCCTCCTACCCCATAGCGAGTTCCACCGCAGTGCTTCTCCTTGCTCTCCTTCCTGGCATGGGACGGTACCATAATTTGCCTTTTCCCTTCTTTCCTACCTTGGAATGAGCAGCCTGAAGGAAGCAGATATCTGATATTCTGATATTGTAGCACTTTGATTAAGGAAACATCAAGCCTGGGTCTTGATGATGCATCAGCAGGTCCTTTTGTCAGGATATTTCAGCCTCATTTTTAATGGCTTCTAATGCTTCTGAGACCTGTACAGACCTCATCTGCCTAAGAGGAAATCAGCCAGGTCTTGTCTTCACTGGGCCAAAATTGCAGCACCTTGGATGAGTTTTTTTTTTAATTTTTGTATAATGTATGTCTAAATTTAATATTGCTTTTAAAATATATATATAGTGCTGATTGCAGTATTATGCTCTTTGTGGCATCACACACACTTCCCAGAAACTTTTTTTCAAAGCCTCCATTATTTTATCTTTGCAGTATCTACATGTGCTTGTCGCTAAGCCTTTGGGCGTGTGCATAAATATTGCTTCAAGAGCAGTATATTCAGCTGTGTTCACTCGTTTACACCTTCACTGAAGTTGAGGCTCAATCCCATTAACTTTAATGGGGGGAATAAGAGCAAGAACTTGGGCAGACACCAGCGAGTCTGCAGCGACTGTCTCCATGGTTTAGTTGTGCCTTTGAGCTCCTATAGATCAAGCTGAGCTCCTATACGAGAGGTTTGAAGCACCATGAAAGTCATACTTGACTACACAAGTTTAAAAGTGTAACTTTAGGTATGTGAATTTAGGTATGTGAATCAGTAACTTCCTCCCCCAAAGAAATATAGGAAATTTTACTCTAGAGTTTGCTAAAGGCGCAGCAAAATGTGGATGTCAAAGCTCCTTAACTTGCACAGGCTCCAAAGGAGGGTCTAATCAGTGACATAAAGTGAGGAGTTGTGAGTTCCTTGCAGTAAACAAACTAACCGTTATTAAACACATGTATGGGTCGTTAAGGAGTTGAATTGATTGCGTGCGTTTATTTTTACAGCATCGTTTAAGTGGGTAAGAAAAAAAAGACTCGGCTCTAAGGCCGGGCTGCTGTAGCAGAATGAAAGCCCACGGCAGGATTTTTCCACTGGGTTCTTTTTTTTTTTTTTTTCTAATAACTGTCTCCCATATCTGCCAATCTTGGGTCAACAAACACACGTTGATTGACAAGTTAAAATGTTTAGCTATGCCTGCAACTCATATAAACCCAATTTAAAATTTCTAGTGCCGGAGCAAGATGTAAGAGCAACAAACAGTGTCCCTTCCTTCCTAGGCTCTCCCTTGGGTGTAATCTAGGACTGTGCTTGTCAGGGACAGTCCCTGGCAGCCCGGACACTGCCTTGCTCATGGATCAGCAGGTGGTTCAGGGATGCTCCAGCAGGATGAGGTGGGGTAGCCCCACTGTGATGCGTTTCCATCTGCACTAGGCTGTAATTCTGGAATGAAAGTGTTGGTTGCCAAAATTGGAGACAGCTGCTCCAGCAGTTGTCCCCTGAGCAGTAGCACTGAGGCTGCTTTGCGGTGACAGTGCTTCTGCTCGGTCCTGGAGTGCTTTCACAGTGTGACTAAGTCTTTCCGAGATGTTTTCCAAGCATGGTTGGAATTGGGGATACTAGAAGTCAAGCCAGAGATACTTCTCCTCTAAGGATTCCCTGTTGCCAGCAAATGGTTGCTCTCTACGTCTGCAATAACTTTGGGATCTTTGGGATGCACTTGCAGTAAACCACTGCTCATCTCTCTTTTCCTGTTCTTTAGTGTGTTTGGGATTTTTGTTCTTCACCCGAGGAGTTGACCCTGTCTCTGGTGCTCAGGTTGCAGATATTTCCAGTTCCAGACCTGATGCAGATTTTTCCTACTCCTTTTTTTTTTTTTTTTTTTCCCCCTAAATGGAAATCGTTAAATTGCTCGATTGGAGGCTGCCGTGATACAGAAAGGCCCCAACGAGGGAGGACCTGGGGGTGAGCGTGCAGGGGGAAAGGATTTATGGAATTTTCTCACCCTTCCTTGGGCGAATTGGGCCAGGCAAGCGTTGTGGTTTCTTCCTCCAAGCCAAGGCAAGCAAGACGTAGACCATGGGTCACTTCATGGGACACAGTGAATCAGGCCTGCAGCGACCTGAGCCATGGGTTGGACAGGTCAGGATGGGCCATGGGTTGGGTACAGGACGTCCCCGTCCTGCCCCGCCACCCTCGGGCACTGCACGGACCTGGCCGGTCCTCACTCACATCACACTGACACCCTTGTGTCTCCTGCCCCGGTCTGCTCCCAAAGTACAAGCAATTGTCAAGATGTCTCAGAAAGCTGCAGCTGTGCTGTCGGCTCTTGGTTTTTGCAACACACTTCACGAAAGTTGCCTCTCTCCCTTTAGGTTCATTTCCAGAGCTTGCTTTCCAATTTTTTGGATCTAACTTCTAGAGCTGACTTTTCCTTAACGTCAACTAGCATTAAAATAGAGCTGTGCTACCACAGTCTGGCTGTTAAAGTGAGTATAAAAATTACTGAAGATGTTGATAATGTTGATATAGAATGTTGATAATGTAACAATAACGTATATAATATTAATAATGTTTCCAAGACACCATTTTTAAGGACAACGAGGAGGAAAGCAGCTAGCAGTCCAGGTGCTTAGTTGATACTCGCTGTAGTTTCAATATCCCTAAGAGTGTTGCTGAGCTGCCGTGTGCACTGCCCGTCGCCCTCTCATTCCTTCGGTTTGAGGTTCACGGCCCACGTAGCAAACACCTTGTTTAGGGGATGTCCCAGGCAGTTTTCCAGCTGCTCCGGAGCCGTTGGGATGGAGCCGGCCAGGCGCATCCCTGCAATGGATTCACTCCGGGCGGGCAAGGAGGGCGCCCGGCAGGCAGCCCCCCAGCCGCTGTTTTCACAAAGCCCTTGGATAACAACTGTTTTCTGCTCATTTCCTCTCCTGATTAGGCACTTATCCATGGGGAGAGCAGCTGGGCAGAGAGCAAGTGCAAGAGAGAACGTGGTGGCCTTGGCCATGTTCAACCTGCAGCTTTCGCTCAAAGCCCCCAGCCTCGAAAGCAGGAACAAAAACGGTCTCATTTTTCCTAATGTTAACATTTCTTAATGTTAACATTTGTTCAGCAACAAAAAAAAAAGTGAGGAGACTGATCAGCCAGGGATGTCTTGGCTTTGCTTTATTCCAGGTTGTCCCACGGTGTCCACACGTGGCTGCTGGGACTGGGCAAAGTGCAGCAGAAGGCAAGTGCTCATGCCAAGGGCCCTCTGCAAAGCCCTGGCGTTTTGAGGCAAGATGCTCTTGCAAAAATGGGGGTGAAGCCCTGAATTGTGAACAAGTATTAATGACGACAAATAAGTCAACAAACACCTAATTATTTATGCCTTCTCACTGTAACAGCACATGAATCTGCTGAGAAATAATCAGGGATGAATCACAGCGTATTGAGCTTTCCAAGTGTGCGTTGGATTCTTTAAAACTGGGCCAAAGTTATGAATAATTAAAAAAAAAAAAAAAAAAGGATGATTACTGGAAATAGTGAAGTAAATTGTCTTGTGGTGCTTCGTTTATGCAGGGCTAGTTCAATAGCTGTAGCGGGGCAAGGGAAGGGTGGGGAGAGCTGCTCTTGCTCGAATGAAGCATCAGCCTCTCTGCAGCCCCGGAGAGGATGGGTCTTAAGGGTTCTGATTTACTAGGGACCAGGGCAAACCATTGCTTTTCTGTCTGCCTCCCATCCTTCACGTAAAGTGCAATGAATAACAGGGCTTTCCTCCTATCCCTTGTCATCCCTGGCTGTGACAGACCACCACACTAGCACCTTGTGTCTGATGGTCCCATCCGATCCAGACGGCTGAAGTTAAACAGCTGGAAGGGGCTGATATTCCCCATCCTAGAAAGTGCACGGCCGATCCAAGGCTGTGCAGGAGGTGGAAAGTAGGAGGAGAGCAGGGGAAACACGAGGGCAAAGCTTTCCGAGCACGGTCCAGCCCTTCCCCACATCCCCACAGATGTGGTTCGAGCTTTACACAAACGTTGTGTGATGCCTCTGTTTTCTTGGAGAAGTTTGCCAGCAAGAACCGCTCGCGATGGAGGCAACCCAGGGAGATGCAGCACGAGGTGCATCTGCAGCCGTGGGCAGATGCGGCCACGAGGTGGGAACAACCTCCTTCCCACTGAGGAGCGTCTGTGATCCCGAGTCTGCTCCGCGCACAGCACGACGTGCCCTGGGTCAGCCCCAGCAATAATGTTTTTAAACAATATTAGGTTATTCTTGGCAATCGATGATGACGTTCTCTACCAATCGGGGTATGAGAAAAACTTCTAATGAGAAGAAGTGATAGAAAAACAGAGCTGGAGAGCAAAATATTCTCAAGCACGGGGGCTAGCTGCACGGTGGGGGCAGAGGGAAGCTGAGTCAAGCCCTGCTATGCTTTGTCTTAAGAGTTTAACCCAAACACACTGTTAATTCCACGCTTAGGGAGTCCCAGGTCTAATCACTGTGTACTCGAGACCCTCCCACTGGTAGGCAAGGCAAACGCTGCATTTCTGTTTTCCTCTGCTCCTGCGTGTGATCAAACAACTAGGTGCTTAATATAGAAATCTAAATAATTTACAAATCTGGCTCAGGAATTACGTAGCAGGCTCGGAGCCTGTTGGGTTACGTTTCTGTATGTTTACCTCCATATGGACAAGACTCATTTTTTCCTGGAGCATCTAACACAGTTTTTGCAATGCATATTAACAAAGATAATTTGTTAATTATCTAATTATCTAATTTGTTGATAATCTTTTTGTTCCCTCCCTTCGTAGGCCGTTTGGAGAGGCCTTGTGCAGTGCAGGCAACAAGCCTGGGGGTGGTGGTGATGATTCTCATTTAGGTATATAGGGGTAAAAGGCCCAAATCTGCTTCTGTTCTGTTCTGTTTGTTTTCCTTTTTGTTTTTGCATCCATAAATATATTGCATCTAGTGTCCCACTGAAGTTATCAGCCAGTTCTGCTCAGCTGGCCATCCATGAGGCCTTACTGGATGGGGCCTTAGTAGAAGATGGGGCCTATGGGGCCTTAGTAGAAGATGGGGCCTATGAAGAAGCCCTTCTTCATAGGGCTTCATGGACCTCGTATATGGAATTCTGTGGGAATAAGGCAGTTGTGTCGGCTCAGGCCCCTTGATGCTGGGCAGCCCCCGACCTCTGTGTTTGACCACGGTTGCAGACACAACCCACCGCCGTTCTCCCAACTCCTCTTTTCCATCTCTCAGGCCCCACATGGTTTTTCCAGCCCTCTCCTCTTCCCCCTACTCTCTGATTGATCGGAGCAGTTGATCTTCACGCTCCCGTTGCCCCTCGCGCGGGTGAGCAGCTGTCATTCCTCCAAAGAGATGGGGATCAACTCCTCCTTCCTTTCTTCCCCCACATCCGTCAGCTCAAATGTAACGCTAGGAGCAAATGGAGTCTCCCAGCTGGTTTGATTTATTTGTTTTAATGTTCCACCATGACCCTTTGGCTTGGCCTGGCCTTTCATCCAAGTGTGTAGAGGCCTAGGGCTACGTTGCTTCCGTGATGAGATGAGTTCGGTGTATTCTGGCCTGTTTGGCCAAAATCCAAGCAATTCACTTAACTGTTGTCCTCGTTTTGAGTAACTGAGCTAAGACTCAGAGAAAGACACCCTGAGAAGCCTGGCATAGCCCAGCAGGGCACAAGAAGTCGGTGATGGAGCTGGTGGCTGAAAGCAAATCTCCTCTTTACCACTACAAGGTCTTCACGACTTGCTCCTCTGAGAAGCCGTTTTGGCTGCTAGAACAGACCTTGCTGTTTAAATTACAAGCGCTTTCCAGCTAGGTGTTCCTCAGCAAGGCCGAAGGCTGCACAACGAGCCCGTTTTTGTCTCTCGTGTCAATGCAACATGATTCACCCTGCCGTGGAGGAGCAGCAACCCCCGGCATTGGCGTTGCGCTTGGTCACTACCTCCCACGCCCTGCACCTACGTTGTAAATTCACGAAAATGTGAGGGAAACGTCTTTCTCCAGCTAAGGGGCTGCCATGAACCAGCTCCCCTGGCACCACCTTTCTATGGCAGAAGGATCTGTTGACACAGGTAGATGGGCCAGTTATTTTTCTGCTGCTTGGGGTTTGCGGAGGATCTGTCTGAACGAAATGATTTTCTTTGGGTACAACAGTGGCCAAAAGTGCCCTGTGAAAGTATTAGGAAGTGGCACACGTAGCCCTGGTCTGCACACAGTGTCTTTTGTACTGGTGTAATTATGTTGGCTAAGGCAGTGATATTTTACCCATAGAGTTATAACAGCAATATCCTGTAGTGTGGACAGCATAAGGGTGCCTTATACCATCTAAGCTCATGGTGTTTCTCATACAGAATTAAGCCATATGAGTATAAGTGTTTTTATATTAGTAGAGCTTCATCTACATTGGGGAAATTGTACAGTTTTAGTCATCCAAAGCAAAATAATCTCTTCTACTAGCAAAGCCTTAAGAGCTAGATGGTGATAACCAAAAAGCTTCTTGGCTTCCCAAACTGACTCATCAGGAGGAGCTTAAAGGCAGTGGGAGAAGAAGATTCCTAGAAAGTTCAGAAGTTATCAGTGTATTTGATATCCCAGAGTCGTCTGATCTGCTATGTCTGGTGCAGTGTGAGATAAAATAAGCCCAAATTTGATGTTCCAGGATTACAAGGAGAGATTCTGATCTGGGCTTCCCAGTTTCAGTGTATCAGGTGGTCAAAATGGAGACAATGGAGGCTTGGAAATACCAGTTTGGGTAGAAACGCATTGCTGCGCTGTTCCTTGCACAAAGCCTGTCTGCTTTGTGCTCTCTGAAGCCCTCACAGACCTTGTGGGACACCCCAGCCCATTTCTGGTCCCTGTTATCCAGGTGCTCTTTCAAAGATTGTTGCACTTTCCCTGAAAACAAAATAAAAACAGGTTTGGGGAGTTCATATCTCACAAACAGCGGATGGGGAGCAGCAAGATGAGATAGTCCCCAACTGCATGTGCAGCAGTGCACATTTGCCCATGCACAGACATATATTTTTGTTGCTTCCACTTGAGTCTAAGCAAGTGCTTAAAGTTAAGCAGGAGAGTGAGTCTTTGGGTAATGAGAGCCACATGGAGCGTGATTTAAATACCCGTTAAGCACATCAATAGGCTATTCAAGCTTTAATTACATCTCCTCCGTTTCACACTCCAGTGCAGATTCTGTTGGCCTCTCAGAAGTGAATGATATTCTGTGTTTTAGGCTCCTGGATCCTCAAAGGGCACAGTTTGTCCTTCTAAATACTATCCAAAGCCTTTTCTAGCAGGAAGCATAAGAATTGCATGTGTCTTTAGAAGAAAGCACGCTTCCAGACCCGCTGTTCATATATGCTCTAGCCCCAATCTGTACCTCAGGTATTTTGCACAATTGTAGCATAATTAATAAAGACAAATTCAATAATTTATTCAAAGAAATATGATGAAACTAATGTAATATTTTCAGGGGAAAGATCCCTCTCTGCAAAGCCAGGAGAGGCACAAGAAGCCCAGCGATGGAACCTTTTCTACCGCTCATCACAGAAGGGGCCTGGCTGGGCTGTTTCCCATGTGTATCCCTTTATGATTTGGTTTTTATCATCCTTTTTATACGACGCCGTCTATGTGCATAAGTGAGCTGGTTGCTGGGGCAGTGCGAAACGTGGCCGTGGTCGCGGCGCTGGATGCGCTGAGAGGAGCTTGGATTTCTCTGCCCCGTCGCATCTTTGTCTTAGCCGGGAGGCGGGGAGGGGGTCCTGACTTCCAGACAGCCAGGAAAACAAAATAAACACGCATGTAAATGAGAGGCGATTTGGAAGAGGCTTTGTGGATGTTGGCAAGAACAGCAGCACAACTTATGACTTTATTTTTTTCTTTTTTCTTTTTTTTTTTTTTCTTGTTCTTCTCTCCCTCTCTCCTTTTTTTCCCCCTTTTTTTTCTCTCTCTCTCTCTCTCTCTCTCTCCTTAAAGGCCAATGGAGATATTTTTTAAGGCAAGAGTTTATTTTTAGACCATGTTGTTATGGCAAAGAGGGGAAATGACCTTTTCATTTAGTCAGGAGACGTTGTGTGGTTGGTAAGTCAAAGGATGTGGGCCTGGAGCCATCCGTGTTTCTGGTCCTGCAGGGAACTTCTCGCCCCATTCGGCCTGGTTACCTTGTAGATGGAGAGCACAGGTCCTCCAAGATTTGGAGGCTTCATATATGCTTCATTTATACATGACTCGTGTGGTTATTTTCCCTTAATCATGCATTTTCAATCCTGAGGTTCGATACAGCATCAGCAAGCATTTGAAAATGGAGTTATGATATGATGGTTTTAGCTGCTGCCTCTAAACTGTTTAACCGGTTTTTCTTTCTTAGTTTAACATCTGTGTACTTTCTGAATGTAATCTCCAAAAGGTTGAATTCTGGCTTTTCTTATAAATATACATATCCACATAGCATGCGGCTCCTGCTCCATCCCAGCCTTCCCACGACTTGGTCCGGGTGGGTGTGATGAGATTCCGCTGCCTCCAGAGCCTCTGTGCTCTGGAAGAGACCCCCGATCCCTCCGACCCATCTGCAAACTGAGCGCATCCCTTCTCCCTTGCCTCTACTTTTGTTTTTCCCCCTGTTGTTGGGTGGGACTAGTATTGCATCTCCAAAAAACCCTTCAGGATGTTGAGCCAAGTGGTAAAAAATTATATATTTGTGTGTGTGTGTGTGTGTGCATGTGCATGCGGGACTGTACCAGAATTTTTGCATTTGTGTATGTGTGTAAGCCCCAAGATATATATATATATATATATATATTTTATATATATATATATGTGCGTCGATCATTTCCAAAGGTAGCAAAAGGATGCTTGTCGCAGGAACTGATTTATTGCAGCATTTAACGAGGTCCTTGTCAGAACTTGGTTTACTGGTGTAAATGCAAATGCCAGGTCAGTATAAATCACGGGCTGGAGGACAGAGAGAGAGAAATGCTCCATTCCTCCCAAAGAGATAAACCAGCTCCATGTTTAAAGTGCTCTCCTCCTTGATCTGCCCGTTGAGATAAGCTAATATACTGCACCGTTACATGCCCTCTCCTGCCTTAATTGCTGATTAACGGGGAGGGCAGAGAGCGGTCCAGGAGGACGTGAGAGCTTCATCCCCCCGGGATGTGCTGCTTGCCCTGCTGGGAACCCCACTACTTCCCGCGTCCCTCCTCCTTGTTGACACGTCTGGATCCAGGGCAGGTCCTGCAGGACGCCTGGGCTCGCAGCGTGTGCAGAGCCCCGCAAAAGCCCCTCCAGACCCCAAATCTACAAGGATGAGCTGTGGCTGAGTTTTCGCCTAATTCCAGGATGATTCTGCAAGAGGTAGATTCCCCAGTGTCTCATAACACTTGTGCCCTCATCAGTTGGGAGGTTACCACTGGAGCCTGTCTGCTTTCTCCAGCTCTAGGTTTTCATGGAATTTCTATGAATTTATGTCTGATGATGGGTCAAATTTGGGACGAGGGGGCCACACAGCCCCAAAGTTATTAAGACGACGTGGCTTGCAGTCTCGTTTTCTGCAGATTTCTGTGATTGGGAAGAGGCAGCAGCAGTTAATTGAGCCAGTGGCTTTTATTCCTTAAGGGCAATGCAGCCAGGTTTGAATACACCGCAGTGCCAGGTCCTTCATCTGAAGATAGCTCCATCTGTTAACCAAAGTGAGGGTTTTTCCTCTTTCCTGGGTGGGTAGCTATGAGCACACGCATGCCAGCTTGGTGGGGCTTGGCATCCCTGTCCTGTTGCAGGCGCCTTTGGGGTTTGCATTGCACCAAGGGCTGCTGCAACCCGGCACCTTGAGCTGCTGCTCACACACAGCGGGGAGGTTTGTGCTCATCAGCCCCTTGTTCTGCACAGGAACTAAAGCAAGCAGCTTTAATATGTTTTTAATATGAGTTTTAATATGTTTTTAATGTGAGTTTTAATAAGACTCCTGCCTCTGCACCCCAATGCTACTCATCTTGATCACGGAGCCGGCAGCTCGGCCCCGCCAGTGTGCAGACACTGGGCTGGCCGTGTCCTTTCCGGACACTAGAGGCCTCTAGACACCTCTGCTGTGATTAACACCGCAGTCCTGGGTCATTAGCGCGGGCTTTGTGCAGACCTGGCCGCTGCACCAGGCCCTGTCCCCGGGCAGCACCTGGAGCTGCAACCTCCGTCCGTGGAGCGGAGGCTCCGGCTCCTCCTGCAAGCCCCGCACGCCTCTCAGCAACGCGTTGCGATGCAGAAAAAGGAGCATTTCTGGCCGTGTTACAGCAGGAGCTGCGGGTTTCTGGCCACGCATGCTGCCCTCTCCAGAGACCCTGCCCTGCTCCTTCACGCAGCAGCCGGCCGCTTTCTCCATATGATCATCTTACCAAAACAACAGGGAGAGGGAGAAAGAAAAAAGAAAAAAAAAAAAAAGAGTTTTTTGGCATGAGAACAATTTCTCCATTACCTCAATTAGCCCAAATGATGTGGAAAGGTTGTCCCCGGAGAGCGGGAGCTGCGGCCCTGGGCTCCGAGGTGTTGATGTGAGCATTAGTCAGCAGCACCCGCAATTAATTCGCTGCATCGCTGCAGTGATTAGGGGCCATAGACTGCACTCTGGCACCTCCCTGCCCGTTTCAGGGGCTGCCCATGAGCTCTGGGGCTTCCTGAGCTCCTTGTTGCTTCCCTATGGATGCCCCGGGATGCCGGGAAGCTGCAGCAAACACAGGGGTGAATCGGCACCGGGGGGGCCCCATGGGGATCCCCGGCCGATGGGCTGCATTGCACAGCCTCCCTGTAAAAAGGGTGTTTAGGATATCTTGGCAAAAGCAGCTATTTTTGCAATCCGCTTCTACTCAGGCCATGCTGCGTGGGGATGAAATCCAGTTACGCTGGTGAGAAAACACTATGTGGGATTAAAAAAAAGGCCAAGGCTCCGAGGGAACGTTATCCAGCCCTTTCTGGAGAGGGTTTTCTATAGAAACAAGAGGGAGAGAATAGCCAAAAGGACGTGGAAAATGACATTGCTAAATAGGCATTAGCATCCGTGTGCTATCAGACTAGCGCTGCAAAGCTGCGCGCGGGAGGGAGGTCCCGGGCTCTAAATAATCCCTCTTAGAGCATTTGGCAGTGCGGAAAGTCACCAAGAGCAGCAAAAGTCAGTCTGAACAGATAGAGGATTAAGGAAAAAACCATGTTTGGGTGAGCAGTAACCAGAAGTTTTTGACTTCCAAGAGACGGGAGTTTTTTCTTGGTTTTCTTGGCTGCTTAAGACTAACATGTCTAACTAGCAAGTGATTTCACTTGGATTGACTGGAATTCACAGGTAACTTTTTCATGCAAAATACCCCAAAGGCTTCAGGACAGCAAGGGGTACTCCAGCTATCAATGGCTGCGGCATCAGCAGGGTTAAAATTGCAGGAATTGCACGGATTCGGGAGCATCCCGCTGCCGCCGGCCCATTGAAGTCACCTCCTACCCCCGGGATGGAGGTTCCAGCTCCCGGGTACCTGCTGGGAGAACTGGGGGAGGCGGAGGATGCTCCGGGGCACGGCCACATTCCTCGGCTTAGCCTGCATCCCGGCGTTTCCAGGCTTTTTGGCGGAAAAGCCTCAATTAACAGCTAATCAGCTGAGCGGGACCAGCATCCATCCAGTGGGGCCAAAGGCCACCGTCGGCTCCGGGAGCAAAATTAGGCATCTAATTGGGAGCGCTGCCCATCCTGCAGCTCCAGTGCTCTGTGACAGGCACCGTGGCCCCCTCTTCCCTTGCCCACCTCCTCTTAATAACCCCGTCTAATTAGTGCTATAAGGCAGGAAAACCGTGACCCTGGGAGCCAGAGGGGAATTGAATTTGGGAGAAAATGGACCAAAAAATCGGGCTTATGCTGATGGTTGCGTTTCTGAGGATCCAGGATTTGCAAGCTGGGATTTGGTGGCCAAAATGTGATGACCCAAAGCTGGGAGGATAGAAAAGATTTGGGGAAAAAAAAAAAAAATATATATATATATATATATATATATATATTTTGTCCAGAGAATTAAAAGATTTAAAGGAGAGGAAGGAAAGAAAGATTTAAAATAGACATTAAGGTAATCAAAATCCTAATTTTCCATTTAAAGAAACAATCAATAGGTGAGATTGAACGTAGCACTTTTTTCCTGTTTGCTATACAGAATTACCAAATTACACGCTTTCACTCTGAATGCATTTTTAAGTATATATATGTATAAATAGGTTTTTTAACACTCTCTCACCGTAGACACCAGCCTTTCGATATCACCTTGCATGATGGATTTTAACTAGCCCTGTGGGGCTAATAATAATAGCAGCAATAATATTTCACTGTGGGGCATGGGGATGGAGCAGAGCCAAGGTCCTTCTCAGCGGGTTGGATCTTACCTCCTGGTACCACTTCCAGGGCAGGACGTTGTCCCCAGAGCATCCTGCTCATCCCAGCACAGGTGAAGGGGCTTTCTTAATACTAGTATTTTGTGGTCAAAAGGTTGCGTACACTTTTTTTTTTTCTTTTTTTTTTTTTTCTGATGCAGAGGCTTAGAAAGAGTGGAAAGCAAAATATTTTGATAATTATTCAGGCCAGCGGGTTACATAAAAGGTTCCATAGCCCTCTGCATCAAACCTGAACAGTTCAAACCACAAATTCTGTTTTTGCAGCCATAAAACATTCATGGAAAAAAAAATTAAAAAAAAAATAAAATAAAAAAATAAAATCCATTTTCCATTTGCTTGAAATGTAAAATTTTATGTGGTGAAAAATGACAGTTTACTCCCTGGAGGAGACTGCCCGGGAGGTTTATGTTATGGGTACGGTGGCACCTCGTGTCCTTCGCCACGGCCGCTGCAAGGTGACCCGGCTGGCTGTGTCGGTACCGGAGGAGTCTCCAGGTTCACAGGAGGTTTCAGCAGCCCAAAACAGGCGGTGAGATCCCGTAGCCGCTATCTCACAGCCTCTGGTAGAGCTCTAACCAGCTTTGGGATGCACATTTGCAAACAGCAAAACATGCAGTGCGAAAGCCGTGGGAATACGGCAAAAATTGTAATGCGACCAAACTGCTGCAGGCACCAGCTGCTGCTGGGCATGGAAAACCCAGCGAGTTCCTCAGGTTTTCCTGGGCTCTGCTGGGTCAAGAACAAGCAGTTCTAGCACCAAGTGACCTCGAGGAACAGGATGAAGCTGCTCAAAATCCATCTATCCCTACCTTCCCTAGAAAGAAATTGCCTTAAAGGTGCAACATGAGATGTTCTTTAGGTCACTGTTGAAATGATCCAGCTTAGATCTAGAGCAAAGCACACAAGTAGTTAAATAAACTGATAAATAGTTAAATGAATTGCACACAAAAGCCTGTATCATCAGGTTTCTGGCAAAGATCTATATGCCTTAAAGTACCCATCACATCAGTTCTTCTGCTTTCTAAGTAAGAGAAGTCCTCAGGATTCCCGAGAATAAGATGCACTTTCTTTATGTGTTTTATTTTTTACATTGGAACATTAAAAAGTCATCTCATCTCCTCAAAGTACAGGACGAAGAAATATGTTAAAAATTTCCCAATAGTCAGCCACAAAAACACAGACTATTACCAGCTAAAAAACAACATTATTCCCTCTGCGTGTTAGAATTCGACACTTCTGGGTACTGGCAATATTTTTCAAAAGAAAATTAAAAAATAGCTCCATATAAATGAAAAAAAAAATGGTCTCTTTACTTTTCCTTTTCCATTTGCAAAGGGCAAATTTCACCTCACCCAGATGGGTGGCCGCAGTCCCGGTCAGTCGAGTCCGTCCTTGCTGCCGTCCGCAGCACCCCGTCTTGCACCCGGAGCTGTTACCTGCCTTGGGCTTTGTCCTGTGGTCGCCTGCGGAGCCGAGAGGTTTTCCAGGAGCACACAGAGCGTTTCAGAAGCTCTCTCGTGTGGTTGGGTTCCCAAACCCTTCCTAAGGGGACACGTGGTGCAGGGGACTGCTGTCCCACAGGGATTTCAGCCTGGAGCTCTGCAAGGCTGGAAGAAGAGCAACCAGGCACTCAGGTTGCTGCATTTCGGATGCGCTTTGCATTTGTCTGCATGGTAGAGAGGGACCGAGAGGCTTTGCAGGCAGTGACGGAGCCCCCGAACTGTCAGCGTGGGGGGGGGGCTCCCAGTACCTGCACCAGCTGGAGCCCTGTGCATGGTAACAGCATCATCCCCGGCTTAATTATTGTGCAAAACAAGTCTGAAATGTGAGAAATTGCATCCAGATCATTGACTGACAGGAGAAGATGGAGTTTTCTAGCAGTGCAAAGACAGGAAAAGCTTAGGTGAAAGCTTAAATGCAGAAGAGAGTCCAGGAGAACTCTTAAGCCATGCACCAGATTGACCACTTGTAGAGGCTCTGCTAAAGGGTCGCTTTTTTCATGTCTGGTAATAAATAGAATAAGAGAAAAAAAAATAAAAAAACCTCCCAGCATGCAGGCTGAATAAATGCGCTTGCTGCAGTGGCTCCGGGCAGGATTTGTGGTTTGGGACCTTCTTCCAAGTTGTGGATCAACACGCGGGGCAGATGCAGGGCCACTCGCATGGCTGCAGGGACTCAATGAGTGTCCTTGGCGTGCTGTGAGTTGCCACCACAAAAAGCTCTTCCATCCATTCCAAATCCATCCCCTGGTCGGTGGGTGGTCACTGCACCATCCTCCTCCTCCGATCCCTGCAGAGGTGAGAAGGTGCACGGCAGGAGAGCCCCATCCCGCCATCCGCACATCCCCCGGGATTTTATTGTCATCTGATAAAGCCCCTCGGCTCTGTTTGCTTTAAATCCACGTTGGAAACCCTCCTGAATAGTAACTCAGCCCCTGACAGCAAGCACTTAGAAGAAGTGTCCTCCCAGTTTGGAGCTGTCAGCCCTAAGTTAGTGGCGCTACCATTAACATAATCCAGGTGTCTTTGCTCCCCTTTGCAGACAGGAACCACCAGGCAGCAGCTCCCCTTGCAGACAGGCTGCGAGCCAGGGGAGCTGGTTCAAGCAGCGGCCTTTGCAATCTTCCTTTGCAATATATCAAAAGCAAAATCCATCCTCTGTTTCGGGGGTTTCTGATCTGGTCTTCTTCATTACAAACGTATTGATGCTCTTCTGTATGTAATGTGATGTTAATGATATTATGTAACGTGGTTTATGTTGAGGGGTATTAACAGAGAAGCTCCTGCAAAGCTCCTCTGAAATGATAGTGTTTTTTCTCACCGTCTTTACCGTCAATATATAGTTTGTCCCTCAAGAAACCTCCTTGGAGATGACAGACGTCACCTCTCTGGCCGTGTCCCTGGTGCCACATTTGGGTTATCATCTCCAACCTGGAGACATGAGACCCGCTGACGGAGCCTGCCGAGCACTGGAAATCTCTTGAGTCCTATGGATATTGCTGCATTTCTGCAGAAATCAGACAGAAGTGAGATCAAGCCAAACATCATGCGATGACTCCAAAAATCTGTCTCTTCCCGTTGCACACTGTAGGATATTTCCATTACGGCCTGCCCCTTACGTGGGCTTCTAAGTCATCTGCTTCGTTATTGATGAGAACCGGGAAAGAAAATTGAATTATTTTAATCTGTGTATTTATTCTAAGGCTTTGACAAGCAGTCAAACCACCCAGCTAATCCCTAATCCCCGGATAATCATCACCCTGCAATTTTAAAACGTGGTCTCCGAGAATTACAGGAAGAGCCAGGAGAAAAGCAATCAGGAGCTGCACATCAGCAAGCTTTATTTTTATTAGCATTACTGGCATTATTGTTATTTAAAGTGCACGCTCCAAAACCTCTTCCCCCTCTGCTCTCTGCAGAGGGTCTCAGGAAAGAGGCAGATACCCAAAGCTGGACAGTGCTGAGGGTGACTTTAATAAAATAAAAATAATTCTTCCTCATTTAAAAAAAAAAAAAAAGAATTACATCATTCGCCACACGTTTTAAGGCACAGAAGGTATTGCATAACTCCCAACCGCCAAGCTCGCGAGGAATACTGTGTCCCTTTATTCTCTGCATTTAATACTTATAATTAGAACCTTTCCTATACAGTTTCTCTATCTACATGTAATTCAAAAGCAATCCCTCTTGTCTTGCCCAATAAACCAAGGCATTGTTACGCCAGCCACAGTGAAACAATTAGAGTGAGAAATGGAGACGTCGGGTTTTGAAGAAGGGTTTGGGGTTTTTTT
>JAVCKT010008288.1:0-27407 GCA_032273925.1 Rhynchotus rufescens
GGCCCCCGGCCGCGGTGCCGTGGTCGCCCGGCGCTTGGCTCCTGCCGCCGCCTCGTGCGCGTGAATAGCGCGCCTGCAAGTGGGCCCGTGGCACCGGTACCGGTGCTGTACGGGGGGACAGAGGCGCCATCGCCTCCCCCTGCAGTGTCCCCAAAGCCACCCGTTGTGCCCCTACACGTGCTCCCTAGAGCCACCATCACGTCGCCCACGTTGTCCCCTAACCACCAACACATGCCCTTGTTGAGGGGCCACGCTCCCTCCATCCCCAAGACACTGCTGTGTCCCCCCAGTGCACCCCCTGTCCCCAAAGACACCGTCACGTCCCCCTGCTGAGGCGCTGTGTCGCCTACACCCCCAAAGCCACCATCCCAACTCGCCATTGCGTTCCCTCCATCCCCAAAGCCACCACCACATCCCCTGGCTGAGGCGCTGCCTCCCTCCTCTCCCCCAAGCTACTGCCATGTCCCCCACTGCGTCCTCTCTGTCCCCGAAGCCACCATCACGCTTCCCCACCAAGGGGCTGCCACCACAGCGTGCCCCAAGCCACCGTGCCACCCCCTACTCCATCTCCTCTGTCTACAAAGCCACCCCCCTCCATTGAGGGACTGTGTCCCCAGTCACCACCACATCCTCCCGCTGCATCACCCGTGTCCCTAAAGCCACCATTGAATCCCCCTTAAGAGATCTGTATCCCCTCGATCCCTAAAGCCACCATCTCCTCCCGACCTTCCAACCAAAGCCAACCCTCCGTTGAGGGGCTGCACTCCACCCGTCTCCAAAGCCACCATGGTGTCCCTCCCGCAGTGCCAAGGGGCTGTGTCCCCTCCAGCCCTGGACACCCTTACCTCGGTCACCGCACAGCCCTCCCGCGCTGCACTGCTCATTTTCGCTCCTATTTTGCAACAGAAAATTGCGTGCGCCAGGACAGTCGCAAGGGAAAACACGCGCAATGTGAAGCAGATGAGAGCGTAAATCATAAAGCCGGCGTACATGTTCTGCATACTGCAGACGAGGAGCTGATTTCCTCCCAGATGTCTTCAGGATGGTTCGAGTCAGTCTTCTCCAATGTGGCCCTTCAAATAACCCCACAAAGAGTTCGCCTGCAAGCAGCCCCAGTGATTTCTGACTTCAGCCTCTAATTCTCTCTGATACAGACATCTTTGATTATGCATTTTTGTTAGGCTGCACTGCAAACATGCAAACAATCTGCAAATATCAACTATTGAATCATTGAAGAAAATAAAGTGTTTTTTTTTTGTTTTTTTGTTTTTTGTTTTTTTGTTTTTTTTTTGTGGGTATGAGCAAAATTTGCTAGATTTTGTCAAGGGTGAGCTCAGACAGAAGCCAAAAGTAGACGAGGGTCGTTTGGTCCGCACCGAGTGGCTCTTCCTGCAAGCAACATTAATGGAAATGGCTGTAATAAAAACAGTGGTGTTCCTGGTCTAGGCAGCAAACTGGGAGCCCTAATTTCTGCCCCCTGTTCTGACAATGACTTCCTCTGTGACCATGAGCAGATCACTTAGCCTCTCTCCTTAGTTCCCCCCACGCTGCTTCGTAGCTGAAATCAATTAGTTAATGTTTGCAAAGTCAGTTGAAGATGAAAAAGCATTACATACTGCTAATAAAACTATAATGATCCCACTGTTAAACATTAAACACACAGTGATGTGTAAAAAAATCGCATTTATGGAAAATTCCTCCTGCTGCAAGGACAAAGGATTAGCTCTTTAAAAAAAGGAAGGACGAGCTCAAGTTTGCATCACAAGATTGTGTCTCAGGGGTGCAGCTGCTGTTTGTATCTCTGCTGCCGCGTGGCCACGGGCATGTAACGTGGGCCAGCACGTTCCTGGTGGCTTGTGATTTGGAGCGAGTTCACCCATGTGGACCAAAAGTCAATCCCATTAACCCAAAGCAGCAGCCGCTCTGGGGAAATGGGGGCCATCATTTCGTGCCTCAGTTTCCACATGTCCTAAATGGGATGAAAACAGAGGTGTAGGTGGCATGTTGCACCTGTGGGTGACGGACACTCGGTGTCCCTTGCTGCTTGGCCCAGTTTGTTTGCTGTTTGGTCCCTTGCTGTTGGTGCTTCTGGCAGGGCAGCAGCAGCGCGTGGGGATTTGCCCCACGGATGCTCCAGACGGCTGGGAGTTCGGCCCGGCCATCTCAGAGAGATCCTCTCCAAAAAGAGCGGTTCTTGGAGGAAAGTTCCCTCGTTTTGTGAAAGCAGCTGTGCCGGGGCTGCCTTCCGTGGTCCGGCACCTCACGGATCCCTTTTCAGGTGCAAAAACCATGGCCCGGCACGCAGTGTTTCAAAAGCATTTGCAGACATTTTGAAGGGCGAACGAGGTGATCCTTCTCCCCTATTTCACAGGTTCTTTCACTTCAGTTCCCTCCTGCGGCCACTTGCATTTCATTTTGCTCACTGAAAATCTGAATATCCAAGTTTTGTAGCCCAGCACCCCATGAAACACCCTCCAGGCACCCAGTACTGCAGGGTGCAGCTCGTGGATACCAGCCCAAGGGGAGAGAAGAAAAGCCTGGTGCACCTGCAGCCCAGACGGAAACTCCCTGACTGCGACATCTCTTTTCTCTGCTTTTCCAATACATTAAACACTTCCCAAATTACGCAGATTCCATATTACACCTTCACTAGAAAAGGTTTCTCAGCTCCGAGGAGCACGGCACGGACGTGGGGACTGTGCAGGCTCCCCAAGGAGCAGGGGCAGCCCCACGTACAGGTGTTTGCAAACCTGTTTTCTGCGCTCCTGGCAATGCCCTAGTTAACAAACTATTCGGGGTGTGTCCCCTCCTTTACACAGATACCAATTAAGGTAAAGATTTAAGAACCACTCTGACCTTTTTTTTTTTTTTTTCTTTTTGATTTTTGAAAATATGTTGTAAATACAAATAAATAAATCAGTAAACACGTTTCTGAAAATTTTAGGGGGCTGGAAACCTTCCTGCAGCCACCTCCATCCCGCGCTGCCCGTGGGCTCAGTGCCGCAAGACCCTGTCAATTAGCGAGCGAGACGCCGCTGTGATCTGTAGATGAAGTGATTTGCAGCTGCAAATTACTGCTTGGGAAGGCTGCTCTTTTCCGGGTGTCCCCCGTTTGGAGCCGTGCCGGGATGGGCGGGCGGAGCGGCCGGATCTGGGGCTCACAAGGGAGTTTATCCCGAGGCGCCGCACGCGGTCTGGGGCTGGGGCAGAACGGCAGGTTCCTGCCCCGCTTTCCTGGGCATTTCGAGGATTATTCGTGGTTTCAAGGCTGAATACACAGCTGCTGGTGTACCCAGCTCTGAGTAAAGGCCGGCGACCAGCTGGGTAAATCTTAATCCTAGAGCAGAGAACAGAACCCTGGGCTGTCCTGGAAGAGGAGAAGGGAGAAGGGAGGGAAGAAGGGAAGGGAGCAAATGGTCCCAGCGGGACAGAGCGGCCGCTGAATCTCTGGCTTGAGCGGGAGAGCCAGGCAGCGGGATCTCCAGGTGTTTGTGGGAGCAGAGGGAGAGCGGGAGAGCCGGCCAGCGGGATCTCCATGTGTCTGTGGGAGCAGAGGGAGAGTGGGAGAGCCGGGCAGCGGGATCTCCATGTGTTTGTGGGAGCAGAGGCCCCAGAACAGCCCAGCGCGATGCAACTCATGGGGCTGAACCCTGGGAAGCAGTAGGGTTTGGGGTTCCCATCCTGAAGCCGGCCGCTCTGCGTTGCTTCGGGAATAGCGGAAGTTTTTCCCGCTTGGGTAATTGCTGAAGTCACTTGATTTTCCTTTCCTGTGCACCCTCTTAAAAGGAAAACAACTGGCAATTCCATGTTGTGTGTCCAGGAGGGATTGGCGGCGCGGGGCGGGAATCGCAGCGGTGATTTATGGTTCTCAGGAAATGCTGTGGCATCTCGGAGGGACCCCGCCCCGGAGGCAGGAATTCCAGGGAGCGGGATGGAGTGGGATGACTCAGTGTGTCCTGGCACCCGTGCCCCGGGCGGCCAAGGACACCGAGAAGGGCCGGCCGCCGCCTCCGGCTCCCCGGAGCGCTTCCGATGGGAAACCCGGCAGCGCCGCAGGGTGGGATGGAGCTGCCGCAGCCGGAGCCGCGTCCTGGCGCTGCCCCTGCCTCCAGCGAGGGGCAATGACCGTCTGGGAAAGCCTCCAAATCCCGGGATTTGCCATGGAAGTGTGAGCCCCCCTGAGCAGCTGCCCTGAACATCCAGCATGGAGAAGGAGCCGGCGCTGGAGGAACCCGGGCAGCCGTTTGCAGCCGTTTGCAGCCGTGACCTGGGTTTGAAAGGGAAAACGCCAGGAAAGGGCATTGCTGCTTCATTGAAATGGTTCCAGGGCGCAGCCGCCCGCCCTTGCGTCAACGCAGCCGCGTTCGACCACAAAAACCACCCTGTTCCCCGAGCATCTCCAAAGGCTTCCGTATCCGGGTGCCAGGCCCTTCCTCAGGCTGTGCTGCCCAGCGAGCTAAACTGGGCAAAATAGGGCAAAAAAACCCATGCAGAGGCCTCGACCCTCCGCAATGCCACGTTTTGATGCTGCCAAACAAAAGGCTTTTCCCCAGGTTCAGCCTCCCCGGGTAGATTCACGTGTTGAGCTCTGCTTCCCAGCAAGCGGCTCCTTTTCCAGAGCTCCCTCTAGTGCGGACGGTCCCAGGCACAACCCGCAGCCGGACACCCTCTGAGCACGGTTTAACACAACCTAGACTGGATTTCCCCGGCAAATGTTTGCTCTGGTAGCAATTCTATTATTTCCTGCAGAACTAATATATATATTGGGTCCTCGCGACTGACTGGCCGCGTTATTTGTGCTCGCAGAGTCTGATTTCCCATGGTTTTGAACCCAGAATTAAAAGGTCAGGAAGGCTCTGCTGTAATAGCAGCTCTGGCCTATTTTTCACCTATCACTTCTTCATTTATTCATATCTTCCTCGGGGACTAATCTACCTCTTAGAATAATAAGGTTATTTTCTGAGTCTAATCTGAGAAAATAAATTAAAAAGTCTAAACCTTTCATTAGCTCTCGGAGAGACAGAATTTCTCGGTCAAGGAGAGCCGAGACACTCAGGAGTATCTGTCCTGCAAATATCATTTATTAATTATGCACATTCATACACAGCCAGGGACGGCAGGAGCCTCCGCCGGCGGCCTAATAGGAGGGCGCCTGCAAACTAATGTGTTAAGTAAATAGCTCCTTTATTGGCCTGAGTAGTCACGTAGCAAAGGAGCTCGCGTTTCCAAGTATCCGTGGAGCAAAAGAGTGGAAAAGCTATTAAAATCCACAGAAAGACAGATTGCATTATATTGCCTAAATTAAAGCCTAACGTGGCATGGCTGTAAACACGAGGGCTCCTGCTGTCTTCCAGGCCTGCATACTGAGCAGGACGTGGCCGGCACGTACAAATCCCTTCCATAGGGGATTTCTTTTTCCCACCTCCCAGGATTATATCTTTAATCTCTGCGTTTGCTCCAAGGTGGGAATGCTGATGATGCTGGAAGAGCAGATCCACTCCGGTTTCAATACAGAGGAGTCACCACTGGCTTGCATAAGGAGGTGCCGAAGGGCACCCATGGGTGCGGGGGGCCCGGGACACCGCGACACCCTTCGCTTTGGGGCTCGGAATGGTTGAGGTCGGAAGAGATCCCTAGAGATCATTTAGTCCAAGCCCTGCTCCAGCAGGGAGCAGGTTTGGGCAGCAGATTTAGCAAAGGACTGGGAGGAGGAGAGGCGCCGTCCCGTGTCCCGTGTCCCGTGTCCCGTCCCCTGCTCTCACTTCTGCTCCGAAGGGGAAGCGCTGCCGGAGCCCCGTGCAGCCGGTCACGTCCTTGCGGGGCTGCGTAACCCCGGGGGATGCCGAGAGGCAGCACAAAAGCACCATGTGCTGCAGCCCCGGCGGAACCGCTCATTTCCCCAAAGCACAATGTGCTCCTTAACTCCTGCAAAGGCGGGAAAAGCGCTGCAATGAGCACATCGGTCCTCAGCTTTGGGAAAAGCAGGGCTGGCTGGGGCAGGGGGAACCCGGGAGCACCTTTCGGCCATAAGAAGAGCGCGTTAAAAGCAGGAGCTTTGAAAGACAAATGTAATAAATACAAAGCCCTTTGAGAGCGAGTCCGAGCACCCGAATCCCCCGGCTCTCCGGGAGCCTCCGGGCGCCCCGCAGTCCCTCTTGCTCCTCCACCTGGAGTGCGGAGCAGACTGTTTTTAAAAGGCACCAAAGTAGGACATGGAAGTCACTCGGAGGGACACCCCGCGCACCGCAGGGCTGCCGAGAACACGGACACAAGTCCCTTCCCATTGGGAATATGCGGATGTGGGATCGACTTCGGGGCGCTGCTGAGAATGTTCACTAGTGATCAGGCAGGTGTTGTTGGGCATCCCAATTAATCCCGCTTTTAATTATTCTGAAACTCCGTGAGATTTCCTGGCATTAAAGCCTATGTACGCGCTGGCTGATCCTGCTGCAACTACTCTAATGTAGTGACGGGCATGAAGGTGCTTCCCGGCTCGCCGTGTCTGCAGGGAATTCCGGCTGCCGGGAGCGCATCCTGCCGCACGGAGCAGCACGGCCTGGACATCCCCCTGGGATCTGCAGCATCCCGGGCAGCATCCCGAGCTCCCGCTCCCGCTCCCGGCGCTGCTGCTCCCTCTCGCGGCTGCAGAGCAGCCGCCTCGCTGGAGGGTTTTCGGAGCATCCTTGGAAACTGCTCCAAACCGATTTCCTGGGGACAACTGGAGCTGTTTTGGTGGCCGTTCACGGGTTTTTTTGGCTGCACGGGCTGTGTTTGCAGGTGCTGCTGCCCTGCTCCGCTCCGCCGCTTCCGCACAGGGACACGCAGCGGCTGCTGCACTGATTTCACGTTACCCCTGTGATTTAAGAGAGGAAATGGTGTGAGACCCCACTCGCCCTGGCGCGTGCCAGGGCATCCCGCTCTCCGATCATTTTAGGTAATATATGAACTTTCAAAGAGTAAGAAACCCCCTTGGAGCGCTGTCAGTCAGTGGCCCGTTAGCAGCAAATGGGTGTTGCGCTGTGAACACCCGCTGGTACCAGGGTGTGTAAGGGGGCTGCAAAGTTCACGGGAAAAACTCAGGGATCAACAGCCCTGTGGAGCAGCTGTCTCTCGGGGGAGCTCCAGGGGACACAGAGCGTCACCCCCAGACATGGGAAAACCATCTTTGCTCCCCCATTTCCAGTTGTTCGGAGAGGGGGATCTGCTCTGTGCTGGATCCAGGACGCTGCTCCGCGCGGGACCTTGTTGCCAGAGGCGCTTTGGACCTTGGAGGTAACTCAGAGTTTGCACAAAGGGCCTCTCAACATCCCGAGACCTCCGGGATTCTGAGTGTCCCAGGAAAACTGACGCTCCCTGCGCACGGCAGGACGTGCCGAGTGCTGCCCGCGACGCCTCCGGAGCAGGAATGCTGCAAAAGGAGAAGGATCCCCGGACACAGACACACACAGCAGCCTCACAGACCCCAGCGCCCAGCGGAAACCACAGCTCGCTTTTCAGAAAACAACTCAAAAAAGTGGTCAAAACCTTTCCAGAAGCTCCCGGGGCGGAGGGTCGTTGCAGCTCGAGCTCCCTGCCGGGGAAGCGCCACTTGAACCCACCTACCTGCCCGTCCACGGCTGCTTCCCTCCGCCAGAACCGGCCTCCGCTCCCGCCTGCGCCGCTCCCGGCGAAGGAAAAACTGCGCCGAAATCAGAAAGCTGCCGTTAAATTTTATTTATCCATTCTATTGTTAAATTACACAATCAAAGTCAGTGGATCGGCTCGTAAATCTACACAGTAAGACAGCGTCTATGGTGGAAATCAGCAGAATCGATATGATGATGACAAAACAGTATCCGTATATTCACACAGCCCCTATATACAACAGACAGGACGCACACAGAAAATGCAGCGAGTCCCTGTAAACCATGCACACCGCAGCAGAAAACCCACAGCAGAACCCTGCGCCCACGGCCCCTTTGCAGCAGCGCCCCGCGGTTTAAATAAGAGCAAATTAATTTCCCCCATTAAAAGAGGAAAAAAAAAAAAAACATAAAATGGAGACTGGCAACTGTAGTTCTTGGTTTAAAAAAAGAATTGCTGTACATGGAGTTATTCTCTTTCCCACGTGGCGGCTGCACGGTCCCGTGGAGGTGGCATCGAAAGGTCCCGTGTGGAGGGGACAAGGAAAGGCCCCGGGTGCTGCAGCTCCGGGGAGCCTCCTCCTGCTCCCGGTGTCTCCTGCCGCGCGGGATCCCGCTGCTCCCGGTGTCTCCTGCCGCGCGGGATGTCACAGGCAAGAAGGAGGGAGCGCGAACGCAGCTCCCGCCTCTGGCCGAGGGTTTTTGCATAGAGATTGAAGCGCCCCCGACACCCCCGTCCCCATCCCTGTCCCGGCAGCTCCGCTCCCCGCTCCGGAGCCTCATCCCGCCGCCCCGCGCGCCTCTCCCGCTCCCTGCCCACAGTTTGGGGCAGTTTTCAGCGTTTGCGGCGTTTTTAGCCTCTGCTGCCCCGGGAGCACCAAGGAGGGCTCAAGGGCAGAGCAAAACACAGCCCCGCTTTCCTGTCGCGTGGTGACGTTTTCCTGGGAGCAAACCACAACTCAAGGGAAAATCCACTTCGATCGAGTAATTCTCTCCATGATATTGTGAGATTTGGGCATTTTATGACTTTTTCAAGTCACTACACAAATATCTGCAACGAATTCCACCTGGTTTGTGCCACCAGTTATTAGGGATTGATAAATTCTGCGTTCGAATGGGTAGGAAAGATGTAAAAGCAGATACTGTCGCAGGAGTATCATTGGGAAAAGGCTTTATGAAACATGAGGACGGGCCATAACTTTTCCAGAAGGGTTAAAATTATACTGCCCTGAAAAACCCTGGAAATTGCTTAACATTGGCATTCAGTTCAGAAAAGTATGTATTTTTTTTTTTAATATGAGCTAAACCAAGCTTAAAACTCTAAACAGCAGTAGGTAGAAAAAGTTTAAAATTTTAAATATTTATATAACTAGACAAATTACTTCTATTCCTTTTAAAAGCCAATATTATACATAAAACTAGTCGGTATTTTTTCAAGACCTTTATTTTTCCCCTACGTTGTCCATTTGTTAACTTGGTAAATATCAGAAGCAGTTGGTGCCCTCGGAAAACACATTATTAAAACAAAATTAAGACAAAATCAAGGGGAAAAGGTTTTGCGCGTATACGGTATTGTGAGGGTATGTTAAATGCTCATTATTAGGAAATGAGTTGGCTTCCCAGATAGATTTAGCAGCGCATCAGAACCATTTTCCAGCATCCCATTTTGTACTCGTAACTTAATTTAAGGATTTTTTTTTAATAACCGTCCAAGCAGCCATTTCCGACGAGCCCCATGGCTCCCGCCTCTCATCAATAACCCACCCGAGCTAAAAAGGACAATTTAACTACACGCGAAGATGAAGCGTCCCACGGACAGGACGACGTTTACCGCAAAGGCAACCGCAAAGGCAACGTTTCCACCTCGTCTCGCGGCTCCGGCTGCTCCCGGAGCGGGATGCGCGCACGGATGGGGCGCTCGTTGGGCCGCGGAGCCGCCACTACCGCCGCCACCGCTCCACGTTGCCCGTGTAGTCCGTGGCGGAGCCGTTGCCGGCGCGTTCCCGGCGCAGCGCCTGCTGCGCCCGCAGCATCTTGCGCTGCTCCTGGCGCTTCCGCCGCGCCTCCTGGTGCTCCTTCTGCCGCGTGTACTGGTACCTCTGCAGGAAAAGGTCCTTGGCGTAATCGTACAGTTCCACGTCTAAAAAATTGAGCGCCTCGATGCGCTGCTGAGTCTGCTCGTCTATCTCCACGCTGGAGGCCCTTGTGCTGTTGTACTGGGTGAACGGCGAGATGAAGTTCATGTTAAAAGTCTTCTCGAAGAGGTACTGAGTCTTCCTCTGGAACTCGGTGAGGCCGAAGAAGGCCATGCGCTTGAGGTTCTCCTTGGCGCTGTCCAGCAGAACCTTGTTCCTCTGCTCCTCGGGCATGACGGAGAGGTTGTAGCAGCCCACGAGGCTGAGGTCGGAGAGCATGCGGACCTGGCGGTTGTTGGCGAGGTTGTAGGGACACTCCATGAACTCCTGCAGGGAGCAGCCCGACCAGTCGTCGCCCGCGTAGCAGCTGGGCAGCTCCTCGGTGGTGGGCGAGCGGCCGTCGCAGACGTGCAGGGAGGCCTTCCACGTGGCGCCGCGCTGCACGTGCCGCCATTCGCTCAGGTAGCGCGACACCGGGTCGCGCAGGATCGTGATGTAGTAGAAGTTCCTGCGGGGGCGAGAGGAGGGCAGAGGGGTTAGCTGTGCAAAACGACAGCACCCTGGGGTGCGCTCCAGGGCCTCGGGAGCCTCCCGGGATGTGCACCACGGTCACCCGGCCCGGCGCGGGATGCGCGAGCCGGGATGTCCTCCCCGCGGGGCAGCGCCAGGGGCAGCTCCCTGCACACCCCTCACCGGGCTCGTGTCTGTAGGGACCGCCTGAGAACGGCTGGAACCGGCCCTGGTCGGGCACCAGGCTCTCCCGGCCGTGCCCGGCGCTGCAGGTCATTCCCAGCTCCGAGCGCCGCAGGACATTCCCAACTCCAAGACCGCTGGCGCTGCTCCCTGCCTGAGCGCAGCGAGGCCCGGCCGGCCGGCAAGAGAGCCGGAGCAGCAGGTTTCCGTGGTCTGTAAAACGCTGCTCCCGCTCCCTCTCCTGGGAACGGGGGCTCTCCGCTGCACGAGCCCCGTGGCAGTGTGACACCAACGGCACCCGGCAGCTCCTTTCTTGGGCAGGAGCGGCGGGATGTTCCCAGGCACCCCAACCTGCTCCCGCTGCGACAGGGATCTCGGGAAAGCCCTCCTTGCAATCTGCCCGTTTCATCCTCCCGCTTTTGCCTGCGGCTGGATTGCGACGGCAGCCGAACCAGGCGGCCGCTCCAGCCCATCCCTCAGCGTGGAGGGAAACAGCGCCCGGCCCTCCGGAAAACTCACGGCTGAACTTCCCATTGGACATCCCTGTGGCCTACACGTTACCAGCCGCCCTCCAACACCGGCTTCCAGAGTCAGCAGCCGGAATCCATCAACACCTCCAACCCCAGAGCTCTTCCACGCTTGGGTGTCACCGTGTCAGCAGGGACAGGCTCCCAGTACGATCCGCTCAAGCAAAGAGCATCGGACCAGCCCGTCCTCCTGCCGGGGCTCCCTGCTCCGGGACGAGGCTGCACGGGAGCCCCATTCCGGGCTCCCATCCCCAGGAGCCGACTGCGATCCGCGGTGTCCCGCACAGGGATAAAGCGCAGCCCTGTCGGTGGCAGCTCCTGCGTGGAGAAGCCACTAGATGTCCTTGTCTCTCCAGGAACGGTGCCGGAGGGAGCTGTGCCGGGAAGCCAAGCGGCAGGCGCTTCCAGAGCCCATCCAGCCTCGGGAAGAGCCAAGGACACGGAAAGAAGAACAAACCTGGGAACGGACGCAAGGCAGGCAAGGGCCTGGGCGGCTCCGCATTCCCCTCAGCTCCCGGCGGATCCGCCCGCAACCCGGACATCGCTTGGGCAGCAGGTCCCGAGGCGGCGGCTCCGGAGCTGCATCCTGGCAGGGCCGGGGACCAGGGGGCTCCGGGCAGGCTCAGCTTGGGCGCCGAGGGGACCCTGCCTGGGTCGGTGCCGGCTCTGTCCGATCCCGTGGGGGTCCCATCCCTCGGGACACCGCGTTGCAGGAGCATCGGTGGCACCGCGGGGCCCCGGGCTCCTTGCACGGCGGCAGCTCAGACACCGTTGGAAACCCGTGCCCGGCCCGACGGAGCGGAGGAGCTCGGAGCGGAGGAGCTCGGCACGGACACTGAAGGCACCTCCTCCACCACGGGCACCTCCGTGAGCGCAGGAAACGGGCTGGGAGACCAGTCACCTTTTCCCGGTTCCACCAAGGACGCGGCAGCAGCAGCACTAGGAGCCACTGCCCACCGCTCACCCCAAGGACACCGGGACACATCCCTGCGAGTCCCCGGCGCGGCCGCCGTTCCCGCTCGCCGCGCTCCCGGGAGAGGGGTCGATTCCCGGCAGGAAGGACCCGCTGGGGCTCTGCTCTTCCTGCAAATTGCTCCTTTGGGAGAAGCAGCCCGGCCGCCCCAGGCACAGCTGCTTGCAGGGGGTGCCGAGTGATGCCCAACGCTCATCCCGGCCTCGCTCATCCTCACCACAGCCAACCTGGATTCCTGGGGACATGCTCAAAGGACAGGGGGGCGACAGCTTCATGCCAACCCTTTCCCAAACCCAGCACACCTGGAAAATCCCTCGGGTGGGCAATCTCCGGGAGGGAAGTTGTGTCCAAGCGGGGCCCAGATGCTGCGCACCCGTGATGGGGGTGACAAGAGCAGCCCCCCGGGAGCCCCGCGCCGTGTCCCGGGATGGGCTTTTCCCTTCCACGGCTCCCTGCGAGGCCACGTGGAAGGTTACGGGAGGGAAGAGCTTTCCCTGGTGCTGTCCACAGAATCTGTGGACGATGTTCCCTCATTCCCAGCCTCCGCAAGGCACAGGAGGATCCGAACACGCCTCAGTTCACAGCGAGGGCCTGGAAGAAAAGCAGCTAAGTATTTCAGAACGGCAAATTAAAGCCTTTAGCAAATGTAAATTTACATTTCAGCTAGGTTATCATTATGTTTTCACTTCTATTAAGCATCCAATGAATCACGGGGATGTTTTGTCTGGAGACGCGCGCGGCGGCGGGAAGGCGGCGAGCGCCGCGGGAGGAACCTGGGAAGGGAGCCGGCTTTGGCAGGAACAGCAATTGGAGCAGCCCATCCTCGCCCTGAAATCCTCACACAGAAAAGACTTGCAGAAAACAAGGGTTTGGGCACGGGAGACGGCGGCATTTTCAGATTTTTCCAGCCCGAGGTGTGTGTTCCTATGCCCAGGCACGGGGCACAGGCACAAATAGAGTAAAAACAGGGAAGGTTTGGGGTATGTGGAGAATTGCAGCCTGGCACGTGGGCCCCTCCTGGCTTCCCTGGCACACGGACGGGCCGGCCCGGGCACTGCCCTGCGGGAATTAATAAGATTAATTTCATAGTCCCCACTGTTATTAACATCCCTGCAGGATTCCCTGGCGCGCAGGGCGTCAGCAAGGATGGCAGCGGGTTGATGGCTCCGGGGCAGTGCCTAGGAAGAAGGGAAAGCCGGGGTCTTTTTTTAGAAGGAGCAAAGAGCAGCGAGGAGCTCGGACTGGAGGCTCCATCCCAACATCTGCCCCGCTCGCCAAAACACAAGGGCAGAAAAGACACTGCAAAAACACCCGCGCACAACCCCACAAGGCCGCTATAAATAGGATATTTCCAACAGGATTTACCCTCCCTAAACGGCGGTGCAGGGATCGGCTTCAACTTGTAACCCATATTTCTGCCGCGCAGAAGATAGAGGTTTTTGCAAAGCCGACACTCCATAAGCAGCGGTTTACGGAGAGGGAATAGTGGCAGTTTTTCATTTTCCAGAGTCCACTCACCCTTCCAAGAATCTTAATGCCTCATTGATTCATAATACAGTACATAAAGATTTCATTTTTTTCCTGCACACAGTGATATATTAGGGAGGCAATCTATTTTGCCACTGAAAAGTTTGCTTAGTAGAAAAATTTGGAGTTTTGACATTCAGGAAATTACAGTCATCTGTAAAGCACGATTGATATGCCAAGGCTAACATTTCCATTGCACTTACAGAGCCAAAATAACTATGCTAAAATATTTATTATATTCTAAAAAAGAATTGGAGGGGGGCAAAAAGCTTTTCCATATATTCAGATATATTTTAGCTATGCCTTAAATGTGCATAGCCAGGTATTTTCTGACCAGTCGAAGATGCATTAATCATTATTAATAATTTAATAAAATCGATACTCTGGAAAGTTTCCGGCCGGCCCGTAGTTCCCAAGGCCCGGGGCTGTGGTGAGGAGCACGAAAGCACCAGCGGAGTCGGGAAGTTCAGTTATTAGTATGGCCTGGAAACAGGACGGGCCAGAGGGCTCTGATCTCACTTTGACAGACAGATTTGTCCTTTTTTATGACTTTTATAAACGTGTATTTATAAGTTGCGATTTGTCCTGTTTCCTAACCACTTGTTCTGATTTCCTAGCCACCATTTAAATGCTAATCAACCCCAAAACTCCTTAGTATATAAAAAACGCGCACTGCTCAGCATCCCTGTCCCAACACTGCGGAAAACCGGGAACTTTCAAGGAAAAGCTCAGACACATTTGCCCTAAGAACTCCCGTACTGCCCAGCAGGGAATTACCCCGTGAGAGGTATTTATAAAGTCATTTGTTACTATATCAGAGACAAATCAATTCTCTTCAATAATACATAAAAGAAGAGGGTTTGGTTCACGGCAGAAAATGCAAGGCTGCTGCTAATTCCTTCACAAGCCATTTGCAGGGAATCGCCCCTTTGCCAGTGAACACGGCTCCCGATCGCTTGCAAGGGGGTATTTCTAAATGCTAAAGCAAGGATATATAGCGCATAAAAAAGACACATATATGGAACTTAGATTTAACTTGCTATAACTTCGAGGCGCACAGGAATCCATGGAGGCTCCTTTAGAGCCTTCCTATAACTTTTTTTTTTGTCAAAGGCAGGCAGCTACAATAAAATGTCTTTGAAATGTAATTAATGAGCTGATACTAATATATTTTAAGGACGCTGCTGAAAGAGGCACAAGGACTGGACCACGTCTTTCCAGCTGCAACGCGCTGCAGTTTCTATTTCAGCTTCCATTGATTTCATTTAGCACCACGAGACGGCCTAATGAAGAAATCTCTATTAATTGCAAATACCAAGTGTGCTCTTGCCCCACTAGGGCACTTCAGTAATATCACGTAATGGAAGGGGATTCTCCTTTAATTGAACTGGAAATGAAACATATATTAGCTAAGAAAACTTAATCAGCGCAATAATATTAAAATAGGCCACTCAGACAAACTATACTGATGAAGACACTCGCAAACATCCCTGTAATCATCACAGAGACTTCTGGCGTTAATGGTTTAAACTCATTTTTCCACTCCCGGGAACAAAACTGTAATTTCACCGGAGGCAATCAGAATATTTCAACCCCTCTCTCATGCATTACAATGCAGTCCCATAGTGAGCACGGGAAGGACGTATCCTACAAGGATGTCTCCGGAGCCTTGGCACACACGGGGGCCTGCACGGATGCTGGAGTGTGGTCAAGGTGGTTGGTTTTAGCAGGGAGGCAGCCCTGGAAATGTCTGGGCCCTTCCCACCTACTCACGGCAGCTCCTTTGCAGGCTCCAGCTTTAATCTTGACCAGTTGCTGGTCTCACACACTGAGGCTCCATCAAGCGGCGAGCTTTAAATATCTCAGGATTTTAAAAATCTCACTCATAGTTCACAAAACTGGATTTAAAATTTTCATGCAATGGCAGCGCATTGCTAGCAAAATGCTGGAGTCGGAGCTGTGGTGCCAAGGCTCAGCTGGGAGCGGGGTTATTTCAGCTAAACAAGCCAGACTTTCCAAACAAAACATGGAAAGAACATCCCACTTCCAAACAATACATGAAAAGAACATCCCACTTCCAAACAATACATGGAAAGAACATCCCACTTCCCACACGGGCCAGCTCCATCACATAAGCAAGGTGCCTGTTTTACTTAATGTGAGTTTTATTAGGTTAGGACAATGCCCTTAAAGGGCACATTTATAGAAAAGGCCACTATTGTCAGTCATACCAACGTGAAGCGGTGCAGGGATGAGGGTCCAGGCTGGGCATTGAGCACAGCCCGCGTGCCCGACGTGCCGGGAAGCTCCGGCCGAGCCGGCACATCCCGCTCACGAGCCATCCCGGTGGCCAGCGGCGGCACGTCCAGCCCCGCTGTCGGCCAGGACACACGCGGCGCTCATGGATTTCAGATACCTCCTCGATTGTTAATTAATCCTTGGCCATTAAGAGGCTCAAACCCCTATTTTAGGGCTGCCCAAAGCAATTTCAGCGCCTGCATCTCTTCAGCGCTGCAAGGGGGACGCGCCAGGCGAGGGGGCGGCTGCGGGGACGCTGCCTTCCCCACCACGCAGCACGCGTGATCCCCACGTCCAGAGGCTGCCCCCGTAGCTCTGCCTGTTGCTCGGGGGCTCTCGGGATGATGACAGACCGAGGACAGGTTGAAACCAACCCCTGAGCTCCAGCTCGCGGCCCCGTCCCCAAGCAAACACAACTTCCAACAGACCTGCCAGAGGGAGAGACCCTGTGCTAAAGCCAAGTGAGATGCCCTGGAGAAGCACCCATGGGTGGAGAAGCACCCAGCTGCAGCAAGGTCAGATGTCCCATCTCCGAGGCACCTCTGCAGGCTGCAAACCATAATTCCTGCTGCTAACGAAGCGGCCAGATCAGCTGAAGAGCTAAGAACCTCTCCCCATTGAAGGTTTTTTTTTCACATCAGATGAGCCTACGTGCTGCGTGAACCGGCACAAACTGCATCTCACCCCAGGAGCTGCAAATACGAAGGGTTATTTAGTGGGATTTACAGCTCACTGAATCTCCAAAGAGCTGAGGCTGGAATGGACCTCTGGGGACCGCCTGGTCCAACAGGGTCACCTAGAGCAGCTAGCCCAGGCCTTGGGCAACCTCCCAAAGGGACCACGGGCTCCTTCCAAAAGGGTCTTCTCTGCTTCCATCCCTCCAACCCTCCTGCTCAACACACGCAAAGGGAAACGTTGCCAAACACTCTGCTTAGAAGAGCTGCAGGAAACGGTTTGCAAGAGCGGGGCCCTTGGCTGCGGGCACCTCCTGAAGGATTTTCAGGAGACACAGCTCTGCTCCTGTATGGATTATTCTGGCTAAAAATGTGCGTGACATTTTAATTACCAAGTACAAATGTTACTGCAAGCAAGCAACGAAACAGATGGTGTCCTGAATTTTGCAGCGTAGCCAGCAATTTCCAGCTCCAATTTCCAGTTCACCAATCCCCGAGCTTCCAGCGCTGCCTTCGCCGCATCCTTCCCTCCCCGCTTCCACCACAGGCACGCGGAGAGCGGCGCTGGCAGCACAAACGCAGCCTCTCCCGCATCCAGAAAAGCAAACACAAGGCGCTGCCAAGGAGGAACAAAAAATGAGGCACAGCTCTATCCGCTCCAAGAGCTTGGTGCATGTATGGTGGGAGAGCACGGGGAGCCAGGAAAGGAGGGATGGAAGCTGGATGCAGAGTAACTGTCCCACATGGGGCAGCCAAGAGGTGACCTTGCTGCTGCAGCCGAGGGGCTGCTTTAATGCCAGGCCAAATGGCATCAATATATTGCCAGGTGAAGCATCCAAGGAAGGACATGGACAGGAGCAGCGGGTCCAAAAGGTCTCCTGGCCGCCCAGGATTATCAGGGATTTGGGCTGGGTCTCAGGCCCAGCAGCAGCAACAGCCTCTGCTGCATCCCGGCCATCCTGGCATCCGAACGGCGGCACTCGCATAACTCATTCCAACATACTGAGACCAGGCTTCTTTTCACATTATTTTAACCAAAATGACATTTCCTCTAGACACTTAAATGCATCCTAGTCTCATCACATCAGCAAAGGAAGCATATTTTTTCTGTTTATGTGAAAGGTGATATTGGATGCATCATACATCGAAATTGTTTGCTGGCTTCCTCTCTCAACATAAATAAGGGGAAAGAGAGTCAGAGAAGATAGATTTTAAAGACGTATACATATGCATACCCATTCTCCAATCCCAAACATTACTGAATTCTTTCATATATTCATGTGAGAACGGCAAAGGCCTGTGAACGTGGAGATGCCATCATTCATACTTACCCACAGGAAGGACTAGGGAGTTTTTCTTGTAAAAAACACCTCATATTTCAAAAAAAATGCCCGCATAGCCCAACTCTATTTCACAGTGTCCAACAGAGATGAGGTTTAAGGCCCGCACGCCGACCTCAGGGTACGAACCTACCTGCAGCTCAATCCCCCAAGAGCAGGACCGGGCACCTTTGCCAGCGCCAGGCAAAGCGGAGCAGAGATCGCTCAGCCTGGACAAATCTTGGACCTTTGCAGCTACCCAACACCTTGGGATTTTTGCATTTCTCTGCTATGTGTGATGCAGACTTTGTGCCCCCGTGCCGGGCTCGGCGCGTCCGCAGCTGCTCCGCTGGAGCTACGTTGCCCAAAGCTCTGGCTCTTCTCTTTCCCAAGCTCTGCTAAATCCATCTCCGCAGCTTTATTTATGCCTGGCTGTTACATCTCCTTTGCAGGGCAGAAATATCTGCTCCTAGAATCGCTTCTTCCTCTCTGCAGAAACTGTAAGCCTGAATCAACATTATAAAATTATTTTAAAGACATTATTTAGATAGCTCTATGGTAATGTGTATGCATACCGATCCCAGGCCGGCACAATTTGCATAGCAGAATTTTTACCATGCTTCTTAAAGATTAATAATTTAAAGCAAGTTGTAACTGTGGTAAGATTTAGTCTTATGTGTTCATCACTGCTTTATATTCTCATAAATATCCAACATTCCCAAATATATGGGAACTTGAAATGGTATTCAGGAGGAAAAACTGCAACCAATATATCTCCCATTTATAGAATTGAATATAAGATCATATTCAAAGTGCTGCATTTACCATCTGATTTTGAATACATAAAATATATAGCCATTACAAATTCACCTTTCATTGCAAAGCTTTGTTCTTGTAGTGACATAACTTATTGCCAGATTAGAGCCCTAAGTGCAGCGGGACCGTTTTTCATCTTCTCCATTCCCACAAACACGACTCGGAGAGACAGGTCATGCTCTCTATCAAAGTTGTGCTCACCACACAGCAATATTGCAACACGTCCCATTACAGTTATGTCTGCAGAGACCGTGAGCACAGACTTGGCTGCAGGCACCTCCTAATGGAATTACATAATTGGAGGCATGTCATCTAAATCTGAACAAATTGGATTCCCTTGTCATGCACTATTGAATCAAAACGGAAAGAACACTCCACGCCGTTATCTATGGTAAACCAAAGACGGCAAATCCGGCGTCACTAATATTTTGATAATGTGATGTTTATTAAAAATGGAAAGAAAAAAAAAGCAGGAGGAGAAAGGTTTCATGTCAGGCATGCCAAAAATCATGTCCATGCAAAGTGAGCGCACCCAGGTTGGGTTTCAGACCGCAAACTCTGTTAGTGGCGCATGGTGGTTGAGATGTTAGAGGCAGCAGCATCAGAGCTATCCAAAGCTGGCAGCCTCCAATAGCCTGGGGAACAGGGACGAGCTCTTTGGACAGATCCTTCCATTGCATCCGTATTACGGAAGAAACACCAACCTCAAACAACCCCGCGTTTGGCTGCTGCTTGCCCACGTGCGCAGCGGCTGCATTAACACTCAACGCTTATGACCAACTTCTCCAGCTCCTGCAACTCGCAAGCGTGCCCTGCTTCACATTTATAAGTATATCAATTTTAATTTGGAATTACTGAAGGAATCGCAACCAGGGAGCAATAACTCTGGGCTTGCTGAACTGTGCGTTCAGGGCAAATTTCCACCGCGCGCTCAGCTCCACCTCTGCACGTCTGACGGCGCAGCGACATTAATTACATTACCAGAATCACAGATCAGCTCATTGCATCTTCACGTTTCATCAGGTAACCACTGGTGCAAAATCAGAGGCTTTCTCCTCTTCATTCGACCCTTCGAGCCTCCTCGGGATATTTCCATGCGCGCAACCACCACGTTCATTAACAAAACCAACAGGAATAAAGAAACTGGGAAAGGCAGCGGCGGATGCCTGCTGGATTTCATGGTGCTAATTGCAAGAGGAGGCAGGATGCCTGGTCGCAGCACATCTTGAGGATGCTCCAAGGGAGGGAGCTCTTGCACGGCCTGGCCATGGGTGGTGGTTATGGGTTGGTGACAGCGAGAGGGTCAGCTGCAAGGCTGCATTACGGCAGCCAGCACATGGGGAAATTCCATTTGTGGGAAGAAGGGCTGAAGCTCCTTACTCAGCCCCTGCCTGCAGAGCAACACGGCGAGAGGTTGGGTAAATATTCACCTTGCGCTACCAGGGTGGGCAGAACTTCCCTCGGGATGTGGCACGGGAGCACCGAGGTCCTGCCAGCATCTCCTCGATGCCGCCGCGCTGAGCGTCCCGCGCCGCAGACAGCAGCAAGCATCGCGGGAAGGGATGTTCCCCCATGCAGCCCCTGCAGCTCTGCCCCTCTGCAGAATAATCTTAGGATTCCTCCTCGGCTCATCTGGTGTAAAGACCTGCACTAACACTGGGTGATCTTTCCTCATGCAAAGCGGGAGAGAGGCAAAGGGAAACATCATCCATTGCTGTGCCAGAGTTACATGATCTGGCATTGCCTGGCATGCCTTAAATGCAAAGATGACGGCGTTACGCTGCTGCTACTTGATCTCCAAGAGTCCTTGGGACTGAAGCCAAGTGCTTTCAGTATTTTGCACAGGAGTGTTTGTCCGTGAGGAGCGCCGGGCTCGGCGCAGCCCCGCGCGGAGCGGATCACGCCCCGGGAGCAGCCACCACATAAATCACGCAGGTTGTTTACTCGCTTCGAGCGGGTTAAGGGTATCACAGAGGAATTAACTGACTGCAGTGTAAACAAAACCAAACCCGATTATCGACCACAGCGCTGCCCGCTCCCTTGTCAAACCATCCTTCACCCAGCTCCAGCTCCTGCTCTGCCGCGAGCTGTGACCTTCTCCACGCGGCCAGGCCCACGGGGACGAGTTCTCCTACCTGACGGCAGCGTTTTGCTTTCATTCACCAAGGAGATCACAGAATCACAGAATCCTTCAGGTTGGGAGGGACCTCTAGGGATCATCCAGTCCAGCCCCCTGCACACACAGGGCCACCCAGAGCACGTGGCACGGGCTGCATCCAAGCGGGTTTGAAGATCTCCACAGAATGAGACTCCCCAACCTCTCCGGGCAGCCTGTGCCAGGGCTGTCACCCTCACTGTGAATAAATTTTTCCTTAAGCGCCCATGGAACTTTTGGTGTTCCAGCTTGTGGCCACTTCTTCTAGTTCTGTCAGTGGCCACCAGAGCTGGCTGCTGCTGTGCCATTGTCCTCGAGCAACACGACCAGTGCCACCAGACAATACGGGCTTGACACAACAGGTCACACAGAGGCTGCTGCTTCGGCCAGGAAACTAGTGCCTGAGCTGCAGCCTCCATGCGCGAAGACCTCGGTGTGCCGGCACCGATCCTCTCCGTCCACCCATTTGCAACGTTTAAACTCAATATATTTTATCCTCCCGACTGTCCTGGGCTCCTGCTAGTGCTCCCGAGCACAGCTGCATCGTTACCTGATAGACGGAATCACAGCTCCCCAGGCCAAGCCAAGAGGAGCCTCGAGGACAGCTCCGTAATTTCGAGTTACAGGAACTTTACTCATCTATAAACAGAAAGGTTATGAAGCTCCTTCTTGTGCTCAGTCTCCTTTATGCCAGCAATATCGGCTCATAATTAATGTATCACAACTAATTAATATCACTAATGAATCAGCGTAAGAGCAGGGAGATGGGAGAACATTATTTCTGATAGCTGGTAAATGTACTAACAAGAGCTGGTTTGGAAATGACTTTTCTCCTTGGGGAATTTTTACTCGTTTGGTTTTCCAGCAGAAAAGCTCCTGTGAATATTAAAAAAGAAAAAAAAAAAAGTAATAAGACTAGAATGAAAAAGAGCTACCAAACAGTTTATGTTCCTACCTTACGGAATAATTGAAAATACTGAGAAAAAAAATAAAAAGATACTTCTAAATAATTATCTACCAAAAAGGTTTTTAAATTATTATTTTTTTAAAACCTATTTCAGGTCTGAAAGCCCAGGCCAGCTGCAGAGAGCTGGCAAAGCATCCTGAATGATAACCCTGCCGGAGTTACCTGCAGGGAATGCAGAAGCAACCCCAGGAACTGGAAACGTGGCGCTCACCCCCCTGCCACCACGAGGCACCACAAAAGCCCTGGTGCCCTCCTCGCAAGTGCAGTGGGGCTGCCAGGGCTCGGCGAGGTCTGCAGGAACCAGCCCCGCTGCCAGGAGTCGCTGCCCGGCCCGACTGGGATGGGATGGGACGGGATGGGATGGGATGGGATGACTCGCCTGCGTTGGGATGCACTGGGGTGGTGCCGTCGTGGGAGCCCATGCGTTATCAGAGCGTCCACATGGGAGAAGGGATCAGACCGACTCGGACCTGCTGCACCTCAGGGTTTCAAGCTTCAATTAGTGCACACGCCTCATTAAAACCAAGGGAGCACGAGGCATAAATCCCTCAGAAAGTAGATCCCACCAGGTCTGCTCGGGAAGGGCCAGGCTGAGGTGCAGGGAGCTGCGAACGGGAGTGGGAAAGGGAGCTTTGGAAATGTCCCTGGGAATCCTCAGGGCCCAGGGACACCCGCACCAGCCCGCATACCCAGGCATCCCGCTCGGGGGCTGCTTTGGGGGGCCAGTCACCCCAAAGATGCTGCGGCAGCTGGGACCCTGCTGGGGACCCAGATGGGCCTGACCTGAGGGTGGGGGCTGCACAGTAACAGCAGCTGCTTGGGCTAATAAATTAGCACCTAATTAACAGAAGGGTTGGCTGCAAAACACTGAGTTAATGGGATAGGAAAAAAAGAAGCCAGAGAAGCACTGCTGTGACACGGCAGTGCGGCTGGGAGGCTGCTGTGACAAGGACACCTTGTTGTGGAGGCTGGAGGAGGGTTTTGGCCAGGGGACACTCTGCGGGTCCTCACCAAGGTCAGGCCGGGGTCCTCAGGCTCCGTGGTCGTGGAAGGGGCTGCAGCACCTCCAGGGTCCCCACAAAAGGACAACGTAAGCACCTGGGTGCCAGCAGCGCAGCCAGGGCCCCTATTCCTTGGGTCAGCAGTTACGGGTGAGGAAGAGTGCCTATAAACTGGAGATAACAAGGAATAACGAGGGCGCCTGGGAAACGGCACTAATGACTTAACAGCTCTTTGCACCTCTCCATAAAACCTCCGGAGGGAAATCTCTTATTCAGCGGCATAAATCTGCTCCCGGTGCCTCCAACACCCCATCCACTGCCGTGGGCTCTGTGGCTCTTTGGTTGTTAGCCCGGGCTGCTCACTCACTAGCCCAACAAGGAGGGTGCACAGACCCCCCCCCCATGCAAAAGCCTGGGCAGGAGGAGCATCCCAGTGAGGACAGCCTAAGGACACACTCCCAAGCAGGCCATTTAGCTGCCTTTAATGACTATTCCGAGCTACGTGCAAGGCTTTTACACGGAGCAGGATGGCGGGGAAGGCTGGATGAGACGGATTCACCTTCCGCACGCGCTGCCGCCGGTCGCGGGCACCGGCTCCGCTGCAGCCCCTGCACTGGCGCCGAGCTGAAGCCAGAGGGGAAGGGAACATCTGTGAGAACGCGGTGTGACCTACTTTAGTGGTAATTTCAATGCATATCTGGAGAGGAAAAAAAAAATAAAAAGCAACTCTAAAACTTTAAGGGAGAATTATAAATCAAGGCATGACAGTAAACAAGTAATTTGTGAAGTCGTACTGTCTCCTCAGTACAAACAAGAGATTCATCAAATAATAAAATACTACTTTAGAAGAAAACAAGCACAATTATTTTATAATTACAGCTGCTCTAGTCTTCCAAGGGCAAGAAACCTTCCTGCCTCCATAGGATCAGAAGGGGGATGCACGGAAGGCCTGTAAAAGGGGGTCAACATCTGGGCAGGATGAGGTGAGGAAGTGGGGGGCACTCCTGCAGCCCGTGCTGGTGGCCAGTCCCCTAAATCCCGTTTGTGCTTCACACTCTGCAGGAACCAGCCCTGTCCCGGGCTCTGTCCCAGTCCCTGTCCCCATGAGCTCTGTGGCTGAACACGGCACGAGACCTTGGAGAAGCCGCTCGAAACGCCGGAGAGCGGAGCAGGGTCTCCACCCTGCCGAGGCAGCGCTGCTTACCCGGTGCCTGCTCCACTTTCCTTTTCTCTCTGTTCTTGCCAAACCTCTAAAGCAGAGGTCACGACTGCCCCGTCATTAGAAGGATGTCACCGGTTCCCGGCTCGTGCGAGCTGGAAAACCAGAGCCGAGGACATGAGAGCAGCAATGCCCGGAGCAGGGAGGAGCGCGGTGCTCTGCTTGGAGGCAAAGGTTGCTGAAAACATGATGGAAATTATTTTTAGCACCATTTCCGAAGGAGATCAGGCTCTCCTGAACACACCTGTCTGTCCATCTCCATCCTGACCCTACTGATTTTTTAATCAGCTGAATTTGGGAGGAAGGTAAGAAAGGATCTAGCAAAGGTGCCGGGGGAAACGTGCAGCTGGCGGCTGCCCCCTTGCCCACGGGTGCTGCTATTTCATTCCAAACTGGGTGTAAAAAAGGGGCGACGACACAAAGAGCCAGAAGGGGAGGAGAAGGCGGCTCTGCAGCGCAATGCTACTTATTTACTGCTGTTATTGGGTAAGGGCTTCCAGGCATGGAGGCCTGGAGAGGATCCAAGCTGCAGAAAGAACTGGCTGTTCCTGCGTGCGGGAATGGGCAGTGGCACCGGGAGGGCCCCTGCAGCACGTGAACCCTCCGGATGCATCGTGAGGAAACCCTCGGTTTTGAGGATTAGGGTTTCTCCCAAATCCTTCCAGGAAAAGCAAGGGCAGCTTTCTGCTGGGGAGCAGCTTGGTGCTGAGCAGAGAAGGGCTCCCTGCCACCCCTGGCAGCGGGACACAGGGGACGTCACTGGGGCATTTAGCGCCTCTCGGGGACCTGGCTCCGAGGCCGACAGCTTTTGGGACTAAGTCAAACTGCCTCCTTGCCAAGGACCCCATGTCCCCGGCCTAGACCCTCCAGGAACAGCGACTGCCGACAAAACTCCACTTGTGCAACGGGAAAGTTGGCTCTTTTAATTACGAAGCAAGCTCTCCGACTCTGGATGAGCTGCGTGGTTAAATACAAAGTCTAGATTTTATTTTTGTTCTTGTGACTTCAGGCAAAATCTTTCTCAACAGGCCAAGTGTCTCCCGGAGCTGCTGCACCCACATTCCTGCCATTGTGCCATGGGCTCCAGGAACGGGAATGCCGCAGACATCCCTCTTCGGCACGTCTTTCCCATGGATTTGGCAGCTATTGCCAACCACCCAGTATGAGCTCAGCAGCAGGTGAGTGAAAAATCAGATCTGACAGCACTAATTGAGCCTGAAGTCCCATTAACTGCGAATAATCTGGTGTAATTAAAAACCCCCAAGTGGGGGCCAGCGGTGGTGAACGCGCCGCGTCCCGGCGCTCTGTGCGACCCCGGCCGATGCCACCAAGCAGCCCGTGTCACATCCAGGGGTGCCTGACGCCTCCAAGCAGCCCGTGTCACATCCAGGGGTGCCCACGAGCAGAGCCCCGGTGGCCTCGGTGCTCGGCAGCCAACAGCCATCACGGCACCTTTGGGTGCAGGTCGCTGCCGGCTCCCGGCCCGTTGTGACCGTGCGAGCGCAGCCGCTCCTGTCATTTCCATCTCTTTTCCATGACTTTTGTGCACTTATCCCAGGATAGGGTTAATAGCTCATCCATTAACCGCATGCTGGGGTAGTGCAAAAAGGAGTGTCTCTCTGGAGCCTGCACCCCTGCACCCCTGCCACTGTTCTTTTGCACCCGACACAGATAAATATGCAGCTTTTTTCCTTATTACTCAGGTCCTAACACACAAGCTTAACCTTGCTGAGACACCTCGGGTTTGAGCAACTGGAAACCCCGTCGTTTCTGCTGTCACCGAACCACCAAGATTTCTCCAGCAAGCAGAACATGGGACTCAGCAAAGCAGGGGCTTCAGCAGGGCAGGATGTGGGGCAGGGAGCGTTCCAGGGGAGTAAAAGCCTCAGTAAACACAGCCCATTCTCTTTGGTGCACAAAGATCCTAATCACATCTAAATAACAGGCTTCGGATCACTTATAATAACATATAACTTTCCAATCAGAAGTGTTTTGAGGAGCAGCCCTCAAACAGGAAAGATCTACCCGCAGAGCAAAGGCACAAATCAAATGCTCTGTATCGCTGCATCTCACCTGATGGGCTGGATGCTCGTGGGAGAAAAAGAATAATTATTTAATCCCTGGCAGTTTTAAAAGGCAGCAAATCCACATTGGCACCATCACTGTATGTTTATCTCGGCCTGCATACCGGTGCTGCCCGCTGTGCTTGAGGCTGAAACGATGCAGGCACCACCCTACCTTCCTCCCGAGCCCGCTGCGAGCTCTTCCTCATGGGGGCAGCAGGGAATGGTCGCGACATCCCAAGCGTCCCAATAAATCATCCCGACAGCTCTGCATTTAAAGCCCTTCCTTCGGAGAAGCGCCGCAGTGGCAACGTCTCCGTGGCGCCGCTTTTCCAAGGCGCGTGGCCTGCGCTCCAGGAACAGCATCCCAAAATAGACGGGAGCGGGAACGGAGCCGGGTCCTGATGATTCCAACAGTAACGCACAGCCCGCCCAGCGATGCCGCTCTGGTCCCTGCATCCCTCCCATCCCATCCCGGGGCTCCCCTGAGCACCAAGGAGCGACGCAGCGTGTTTGGAGCCATCCGCACGGGGCGAATCCTCCCCTCGGCATCACCCCCTTATCCAACCGGTGGCACCAGGACAATTATTTTGCAGAACTTCTGCTTTGCCCAAGAGCCTCTGCCTCAGCAACCTGTGAAATCACGAGGGGCTTCATGCCCCTACTCCCTTCCCTACACTTTATGTGGGAAGGATGCTCTGATGCATCCCTACAAATTGCACAGGACCAAAGCACAATCGGTGACCCCTGCTCCCAAATGGTGGCACTTTGGGTGCTTCCCCTCCCAATTCCCCAACTGGATTTGAAGAGAGGTGTCCCAAAGCAGCACAGAAAAATCCTTACCTAGGTTACTAGTGCCTTTAGATGAGTTTTCATGTTGTCCTTTGAGGTGTCAGCAGATGCTGACAACAAAATATTCTCTCAGGATCACACACAGCCTGTCCTCATAAATCGCTGGCAAGGATGCTTCCAAGTTTGCCCAGGAAGCATCTTGCCTCAAACAAATCCATATTTATAGGCTCCAGATACATTTTTCAGCTCAGACTTATTTATTACAACCAAGGCCAATAAAACACAGAAATTTAGCTCTGCACATGCCTCAGATCCGATGAATTCAGCAACATTTGCATAACTTTGAAGCATAATCTGCTACAGTAACAACTGTGATTACCTTTGTATTTGCTTATTGCCGTGTTGATAGAGGGGAACCAGGACAGCATCAGCAGAGGGAAAGTCACACCTGAGTGCAGGGGATCTGAAGCTGAAACAGGTATCCATGTAATTCTTTAGTTAGGCTAAAACTTATTCGAGCTCCTATGGACTTGGCCTTTCCCTGGCTGCTAGATCCCAGTGTATCCTACAGCCTTGGAAGAATCTCCAGGGTGTCAGTTCAACTGCCAAGCGAGCAACTTTCTATC
>JAVCKT010008293.1:0-15532 GCA_032273925.1 Rhynchotus rufescens
CCCTGTGCCACATGCTGTAGGTGTGCCTGCTTGAGCAGGAAGGTTGGACTAGATGATCTCTAGAGGTCCCTTCCAACTTTGAATATTCTGTGATTCTGTAACTATAGTTTACGACATGATAGTTTCATTCATTGCTTTGGAAATCAGAGGTATCCATCACCCAAGGTCTCATCTGAAAGCGGGAAAGCTTATGGAAAATTTTCAGATGATCATTCTCATAGTAGAAATGACATGGCTTTATCTGCACCCCTTGGACCCAATAACCTGCTTGGATTCAAATAAATATAGCTAAATATAGCTCCTTTGATGACAGAAGGCACTGCGTTGAGCTACACTACAGAAGAAGAGAGCATAACTTTTCTTTGTCTTTATTATTTTGGCATATATCCTGAAGCTAAGTGCCCACCTTGCAGGGAGCCATCAGTACTGAAATCCAGGCCTGCTACTGAGGCAATGGGGCACATGCAATTTTTCCGGAAGGTCCTATCAAAATCCTCTCCAGGTTGAACTACCTAGAAAAGGACAGGGAGGAAAATGTACAGAAAAAATGTTCTTTCTGCCTGGGTCTGCATTCTGGAGGCAGAAACAGTATTTGCAATGGTCCTGACCTCAGCGGTGCCAATTTGGGCTTTTTTTGGGTCTTTCTTTTGCCACTTTCTGTTGAGGAGAGCATCTCCAGTGTTCACCAGGGACTGCCTGTGCATCAGCCCAGGCCTTGCAGGACCTGCCCTGTGGTTCCTCGCCGTGTTGTCTTCCTTCCTTATAACCCTCTCGCTGCTGCAGCTTATCAGCAGCCCTGGCTGCAGGCTACCCCAGGAACTCTTTTTGAGGTTTCAATGCTTGGCCATTATTTCCTCTTTTGAGCTGCAGAGCTGGGCGCAACAACAGGCTTTTCCAAACGTTTGATATTCGCAGCTGTGGGTTGCAAACTAATTAACTCCCCTATCTAAAGTAATCTTCGGCACACGAGCCGGGTCTTTTTTAAGTAAGGCTCATTTAAGAGAGAGCATCTCTTTAACAATATTGAGCCTCATACATCTAGGCTTTGCTGAGAGAGGCTCGGGGAGATAAAGAGTTTTCTGCCCTTAAGTCATAATCTTCAGATCTGAGCTCTTTTCTCTCCGTTAGAAATATGTCCTGGAAAGCACAGCTGCTGAAAGTGTTGGTCTGTGTTGGCATATACATGACAGGGCTTGGGAAATTTGTTTAACTTCTCTCCATGCACTGATAAAAGGACTGTGGTTTGCCTACAGCATCTTCGTTAGCCGTTGCCTTTGGATCCTCTAGCTGAGCAGTTACCTCAAACATCCCAAGAAGTTTGCTCCTGGATGGGAGTTAATAGGAGCATAACTTACGGCAAAAGCTTAATATGCCATTTAAACATAGACATTGCATTAAATAACAAACAAAATGTCCTCTGATAATCAGTCTGCACCGTTGCAGAAGATGGCTCAACTCCAGGTTCATTCTCCACGCTCAGTGATGTTGCAGAAGTGCCCTAATGAAGGGAAACACAGCAAAGGCCCAGATGTTCCCCGTAAAAATGTAAAATAAACAACTGAAGTTAGTGCTGCATTCAGCTCTCGAGATGCTCCTTAGCAAACTTGCACAGGAGACCTAAGAAGAAAGTACATTATAACCTGTTATTCCCTCTTCAAATCCTGGAAAATTTGAACATTTCTGAGCTGTACATGGCTGGGCTGTTCAGCTGGATTTTGGGATCCAGTAAACAAAAGATCTAGAGGAAAAAAAAAATTATAGTAGGATTTTCTCTGATGAAACCCTGGCCTGATCAAGTCGATCTATTAATTTTTGTAAGGTCTGGATTTTTCCCTTTGCCAGCTGGCCTGTGTGTATAAACCTGCCTAAGGAGCACGGCAGTGGTTGGATATAACTGACATGTCCCAGACATCTCTGGAGTCTGTGTTCAGGTCTTTTGTGCAAATGCACTGTTTTTCTCTGACCTGAAAGGCTTGGAAAGGGAAAATAAAGGTAGCACTTAAGCAATATCCACTCCTGGAGCCTGCACAGGAATTTGGAGCACTTGAATAGTCCATCCCAAAGGAATCCTTTGCAGGTCTGCCTCTGATCCTGGCACATGCTGAGGCAGGACTAGGGGAATCTGTAATCAGTGCTGTAGACATGATTTAAGACCCTATAATATGTATCTTGCTATCACATCACAGTGCTTTGAATTGAGGAGCTCAAAGTATTGTATTTTCATGCATATAGCCTACATCTCAGATAACTCACACCACTGTAAAAGTACTGTCCTTTGCAAACAAGTACTTAGCTAATCTGCATCCTCAGATAACCCGAGGGCCATCTCAGAGTATCAGTTATGTTTGCGAAACCGTGGGTGTAAGGTGGCAAGCAGCAGCTCCCTCCTAAGCCTCTGCCATCCTTTTTTGCCCCCAGCTTCCTTCCCACAAAAAAAAATAGAGTTCCCTCTACAGCTCCCCTCTCTGTGCCGGCGTGCAGGAGACGTGAGCAGTGGGACAAGCATCATCTCATGCAGATCTACCCTTGGATCTTCTACCATGGATCATCAACCCTCTGGGTTTGTGTTCAGTTTTGTGTTTACACAGAGCCCATGTGAACTCCAGCTGTTGAGCGCTGTCTGTGCACCCTACTGCAACCCTTCTCCACGCACCTTCTTCATCCCAAATGGTGCAGCCAGCGAGCAGGGTCTGCTAGGGTCACCCAGCAGCTGTGGGCAGGAGGGTGGCAAGTCACAGGTTTGTTCACAGTCCCCTGCTGAAACACAAAACTGTCCATTCTGCCTCTTGAGTTGCCTTCTCAAAAGTAGCTCTATCCAGAATATCTTTCTGTATTTTAGTTACCAATACCCAACTTGTGAGTGCACACTGTGAAGCCTCACTGATACCAATTTCCACCCTAGCCTACGGAGGCTTGGCAAGAGAGCTTGGATTTTGCAGGGATGATTTCTGAAACTAAGAGCCTAAAATTGGAGTTTTAATGCCTCCCTCAGCACCCAAGAGGTGACCTGAATTGCAGAAGTGGGTGGAAATTTCAAAGCCTGGTCTGTGGCTTGAAACCCAATGAAGCAGCTTAGTCTGCAGCATCTCTGAAGCCAGATGAAGGAGGGCCTGTTTTATAAGCCCTGTTTCAGACTGCTGCTCATTCATGTATGCAACATGGAAGGACACATTTATGTGAAACCGAACTGTCCTCTTGCTAGAAATGTGAATACATTTCACAGTTTTTAAATGAGCCAAAGAAAGAGCTGGTTTGACTGTTCCTCTGGTATTCTTTGACAGCTTCTGCAAGACAGTGACACACAAAAATATATTTTTTTAACAAAATCCATGAGTGTCTTAGTTCCTTTTTGTGCATGCTGCACCTTGGAGCATATGTTTGGTTTTGACCAAAGTCATCAAAAGAATTAGATCCTTATTGCATGGTTTGTTAGAAAAGTCTTTGAGAGCAAATGGGATTGTGAAACATTCTCTTACTAGACCTAATGCACTGCAAATATCAGTGAAAAATTAACAGCAGGCTGGAATGTTAAGAATATCACTTTGACAGATTAAGTGTTTAAAATTAACCTTAATATTATTGATTTTAACCCATGTTGTGAAACAGAAACAATGAGCATTCTTGATAGAGCAAATTAGTTCCGTTTGCAGTCTGCATAAAATTTAAAAAAATAATAGCAGAGAAAGCAAGAATTATTCTGTGAAAAAACAGAGAGCGTAGGGCAGCATCTCCAAAGACAGGCTAGGGAGCCCTTTAAACCTGGGCCTAGTTGTATAATTTCACAGAGGAAGATATGCATCCTGGCTAGGGCAATGTGCTTATGCTTTGAGAAGGTATTGGATGAAGGATGGCAACAGTCAAAATTCATGCTGCCCTCCTCCTGGCTATACATCATGCTCATTTATAGATGTGCTGGGGCAACATCACAGGGTCATCATCCACTGGCCTCTCATGGTGCTGAGCATTGAGACAACTGGGCAATGTCATTGGGAAGACGGTCATAGGCAATTCCTGTTTCAAAACCACATAGATGTCTTTGTAATGCATAGAGAGAATGTCCCACTGTTCAGTCTCTCTGAGGACAAATGAGCCGACACAATTTCCAAGTAGGCAATGGAGATGGTGAAGGGAGGACTATGCCCTTGCTTTAAATTTTCTATGAAAAAGTGGAACAATAAATCAGCAGCCACTGGGACCACAGGGAGCTGCCAGAGCTCTGGCCCTCACTTGAGTGCAGAGGACCTGGTGTTGTCTCTGCCCCAGGTCACACTGGGAGGAACAACTGCAATGATCTCCTGTGGGCAAGTCTCATCAGATCCTTCAACATACAGACCTGAATTTGCATTGCTCACGTCCACAGAGACAAGGAGCATTTGCAGCCTGAGGTGGTGTCTACCCACACCTCCTCCAGCAGAGATGTCTGCGCTCAAGGAAGTGCCTATGGAGAAAGGCAGGGAAGTTGTGCCACGCGGGGCAGCATGGTGTCTGCAGGCACACGTCTGACCTGTGACTGATGTGCCTGGAGCATCAGGTCCATTGCACTTCAATCTTGACTGTACAGGGAGCCAGCCCTATCCCTGGATACCAGGATAATCCCTGTGCAAATTGTCTGTATCCACTGAATCATCTCTCCTGTCCTTGGGGATCAGGAAAGCTGTTGAGGATTTTCCAGTTACTGCTTTTTCTTCTCACGGTGCATCTGGTTGCTCACCCTTGGAGATCACATCACAGTTTGGACTTTTCCAAGACTTTTTCAGTTTCTCCCCCGTCTCTTCTCATTTCATCTCTCATTTCTGTGCATGCAGGTGCCATTTTTGCTCAAGGATTGTGTCAGGTCCATCTATAACCGTTTGAACATAGTCCAAGCTGAAGACACAAGCTTTAAATGGCCAGAAAAACTCTGACAAAAGATCAGGACAGTCAAGAAATGTTATGTTTAGCCCAGGACATGTCACAGTGCAGGGACAGGCATAAAGACTTTAGTCTTTGAACTGCAACTGGAGGATTTCAAACTTTAATGCCCATCCTGCTCCATAACCCATCTCTGTGCACAGGCCCTGAACTGAGCAGGGAATAAGGTTGTAAATGCTCCTTGCTCTGGCCATTGGTGTTTTCCTGGAAATCTCCCAGCCAGCTGCTGCAGTCGTGAGGTCCTGCTTGGCTTACGAGGCCTGATAAGATCAGAGCTGGAGATAGCACAACCAGAGGCCACAATGACTGGATGTAATCAGATTCTCATGGCTTGTAGGAATGAGCACCTGAAGATCTGCTTAAAAACCTCTGTCATAGGTCAGTTGCATGGCTCGTTGGGGTCCTCCTGCCAACAGTACCATCCCTGCAAACAGGATGCTCCTTATACACATTTTAGGTCTCTCCTTTTGCAGAAGTACAAAATAGCATTATGATTGTCTCTCGATTTTGATGGTTTTGATGGATATCATCGCATAAAGCACACATCACACACTCCCTAGGGTGTGTGCTCTCTCCTTGGCTCAGAGTCTAAGGCTGTGGAAGCACCAAGGAAACCCAACCTCATTGACCAAACGCTCAGCTGGACTCAGGGCCTGTGGACCCATGATGGGCCATCAGGGCCAACCCCAGGTTACCGCAAGCACCACAGTGATGTGAACCTGTTCATGACCTGATCTTTCTCTGCCATAACCCCCTCCATTTCCCTACAGCTGTTGGAACTTTGATGCTTATTAGCTTTTGGCACATACCAACACAACCTCTCTGGCAGTAATTCTACCTCATGCCCATGTCTTAAAAAAAGTCAATATGTACTATTTTTGAAAGCCTATTATGACTAGGAATGTCCCTAGTGTAGGATTACAGGGAAAAGTGGGGTGCCAGTAATAATAATAATAATAATAGTAATAATAATTAACCTCAAACAAACTGATTTGGGATAACATGATCCCTTATATTTTCAGTGCAGGCTGGGCTTCATGTGGCAACGGCCCCTGTCCTGCTGTTGCCACGCTGTGTGCTGGTGGCCATGGCAGTACCTGCATTTGAGACTGAGGAGCCAATTGTGGTCCAAAAATGGCAGAGCAGAGCATAAAAAGAGGGTGTGAGTTGGCCCTGCAGGTGTATTTTTAGACTTTCTATTTTAGACTACTCATCTCTAGCATAACATCTGTTAGATCATTTTAGAGCCTTGATTGTTCACTGGTGACTGACACCGACATTGCAGGAATATGATAATAGTATCTTTCTTCTGTCTGTAGATACATATTCCTGGGAGTTAAGAGGGTCTAGTAAAAGAACTTTACTTAAGCACCATGGCAAAGGGAATACATTTTTAAAGCAATCATTTTCTTGCTACCTGTAGGATGTTCCAATCTGTAAAAGAAAAAAAAAAAGGCAAGCTCTAAGCTAATGTTTGCTATTCAAAGATTACTTTGAATTAGACCCTTCTGCTCAATTTACTTTGTAGAAGCTACTGAAATGGTCATGTCCAAATGTCACATAGAGGCAATTAATCCAGGGTTTGTCATTAAAGCTCTGTCCAGGGACCCAGGGTTTCTTAGATTATCAGTTCCTGTAAGAGACTTATTTGCAGAACATATCAGACAGAGGAGAATGAATGTTTTTAAATCACAAAATTGTGTTTTATTCTAAAAGAAAAGAAAAAAGAAAAAAAAAAAAAAAAAGGGAGGGAGAGAGGCAGAGAGGACAAGCAGTTTCCGTGAGAAGAGAATCAATCCAGGCAGAATTTCCAGCAAGGCACATTTAGAGGCAGCGAGTAATGGAGATTACATTGATTTTCCTCCATTTACTGTAAGGTAACTGCAAGCGAAACTGTAACAAGAAACTTGGAAATGCTCTTCACAGAAGCTATATTTAGGCAGACACACTGACATGATACCACTGAATAAAATAAACATGCAGGAGACAACCAGTCCTGAGAGACATTCAGCTCCATCCGCATGACATGCAGTAAGGGGAGTGAGTTATTCTCAAGCCATCTATGCGACCTTTGCTGTAGAAACCTATAGAAAGCAGGCTGCTGTACAAGGACTTGGTTGAAGTGGGGGCATCTCCCTTAGGCACAAGGGATTTGCTCGAGAAAAGCCTCCTTTGGCTGGCCTAAGCACAGCTCCTTAGGGCTGCTGCCCTTCCTTTTTGGATTGCAGGATAATTATGGCTTGTTGTCATCAGGAAAAGCAATGATTTGCTTGCCATGCAGGCTGGTAAGAGAGGAGTTTTCTCGTGAGTCCGGGTCACCCGGGAAGTTAGTGGGCAGCTGTTTCTTTAAGCCCTCTGGCATCGTATCCTGCCTGAAATTAAGCTGTGCACCAGCTCCGGCTGCCCGTTCTCCGTGATGCCATCGCGCTGGGTAGAGCTCCTCTTTCACAGGCTGCCCAAAGCTTTATCCAGACTTCTGCATTGAATTTCTTATAGCTGCTTTCCCAAGGGCAAGCGAAACCTTCCCCCAAAACGGTGGCTCCAAGACCCCAGCAAAGGGAGCCACACTGTGCCCTGGGGCAGCGCTCGCTGCTGGGTTCTGCTGAGGTCTTCCCAGAGCAGCCATGGACAAGGCATTTAACTCTGTGTAAGTGGGAGTGATGATGTTTTCCCTCCTCACAGTCTGCACGTGACCCACGCTATGTAAATATTTAGTATTTGAGCCAACTAATGCTTGCCGGAGAGGCACAAGTGAATATCAGATCTGCAAACATTATGTCCAGGAATGCAGCAGGGAACACTGTTTATTTTTATGAGCTAAGTGCACACCTTCTCCCCTTGGCTGTAAAGGCTGCACTGTGATGGGAGGGAGCAGTGTAAATGGCTGAACACCATCCCCACTCTGACCTTATTCCTCTTTGCCCAGCATCCGTGATGAACTTAACCTTGCAGGCACTAACAACTTGCTGCTCAGAGATGTGAAATGATCTTTTCCTTAGGCTAGAAGGCCCTGGTAGATGTCAGGGTGCCATGCCATACCCTGACAGTTTGGGAGGACAGAGAGCTCCTGCAGGTAGCAGTGAGGCTCTCTGCCCAGGATCTGGAGACAGGGGTGCTCAGGCCAAAAACATGCAGAGATGGGAGAGCAAAGCAGAGATGGGAGAGCAAAGCAGAGATGGGACAGCATGGTGCGGGGCTGGCGGTGTCTGCAAAGGCAGCACGGAGAGCTGCACCAGCTGGGCCTCCCCTTGGGCCCATTTGAGAAATACGTCTCTGTGCAGCTGGAGAATAAAAACAATACATATAGGCATAGAGCATATTTCAACCCAAGAAGGTGACCCACGTAATCCGTTCTTTGTTATCAGGCAAGACCATTGTTTCCAGTCTCTCAGTTTATACCAAGTGCCAAAATGATGGATTCGTTTGGAAGAATCAGACACATGAAATCAAACTTTGTTTTTGCATAGCTGATGTTAAGTCATTTCTCTGTGCACTAAAGTGCATTTTATCTATATGCCCACCAGAACATAAATTCATGAGTCTTGACAAAAATTGATCACCAAGTTGGTAGGATTGCACGAGTGATGCCTTGTTCCATTTCATACACGCTCATAAAGTTTTATTACATTAATCACACAAAAGTGATTGCTAGGCCATTTTTTTCTGCCAGGCAGAGGCAAAACCCCCTTGCTCTGTGGTTACAGAGTGCAGAACACACTAAGTGCTGAAGCCACAAGCTAAGATAAATATGGTGTGCAGACATTTCAAACATTTGCAATGGCTTGAAATCCAACTGTTTCCAGGACGCGTTTCTGTACGAGTTTCACTTGTTACAGACAAGTGTCTGTAAGGCATCTCTTAGGCTTTTATCGTATGCATGCTTTATCTTCGAGATGACTACTGTGGTAAATCAGCACGAGACATCTACTCTAAAAATCTGCTGCATGACAATTAGATGTGCTTGCCGGTGCCACTCACCCCCGTTATATTTAGCAGCACGAGCACCAGGTGGGACAGGAGGACTAACCCGCCGCCAGAGCATGAATGATCTCACTCCATGGCAGCCTCGCGGCGCGGGACGGGAGCAGACCTCAGCCTAGGCCCACGAGAACAAAGAATATTTGCAATTTTTCAGCTTTTTGGCGTTCTTTTTTAGCAATCTGGTAGAGGTCAGAGGGAAGTGAAGGAAACGCTCCCGTCGTTGGTCAAGTAGAAGAGAGGTCTCTGCAGCCCATCTGGGAAATACTTCTCTACAGCATCAGTAGCTCTGGTCCAAATGGTACCCGCTCATTAGGAGCCCACATGGAAGGGCGACAGCCAGATATCTTTAAACATGAGAAAGAACATGCTATGGTGCTTGCACCCTCAAGAGATTATGTGATGGGGTGCAATGTTATGGGAGGGAATTGAAGCCTAGAGAAGGGTGAAATATGTGCTAGGGGTGGCGGACAGAACACAAGCCGTCGAGTGCCATCTGCTGCTATCTTGAGATCATGTTAGCACTGTGAAGGGCATGACACTTAGGGGTCTGCCTAATATGGAAGGAAAAGCAGGAATGAGCTCAGTGGTGCTGCATCTGCTCTCGGAGGCTACGGATGAGCAAAGGACGGGTCTGGAAACTGTATAGATCTGCCGGCGGCTTAAGCACAGCCCTGATGCACAACGTAGCCAGGCCTCTGTGCTTGGAAGGAAAATCTTCCCCACAGTGAGGTTTTTCTTACCGTAAAATGTTAGTAATGTGATGTGGAGTCTTTTGTAATTAGGCATTTGCAGCCCTTTCGTCCCTAAGTGCAGAACTCACTGTGGTGATGCCTTTCCCTGGTGCAGCGGTAGCTGGTGGCTCAAGAGAAACCCTGTTGCCCATACATTGTTCAATTCTGCAACACAGGACACCCTGGCACATCTGGAGGGAAGCTGGCATCAGCAAGGAGCAGAGCAAGGCTGGGAAAATACTAGCAGGAGTTCAGGAGTAGCTGGAGCACTGGACATGCAATAGTTGCTTTATTAACTTTCAGTCCAGGGATCTAAGCCCAGCACCCACGTGGAACAGTTTGCTAGGACCCTTTGGGGCCCCAGGGGATGTGGGAGAGGAGTAGCTGCACGACATGCATCCTCTTTTTGGTGGTGCTCCTTTGGTGACCCATGCTTCGCATCTCTGTGTGGTGGCTCCATCCATCTCTAGACAAGACAGGAAGAGTTGTTGAGGCTTCCTAAAGGGTTTAGCACCTAGTCCACCTGCCTGAAGGCCCAGACAGTGCCAAGCCTCCACGTCCTTGCAGTGTCACCTGGGCTCTGTGATAGGGCTAGGCTTGAAGAGAGGATCTGACCCTAAAACCCAGATTCGTGTTCAGGTGCTGGGTTTAGACCACCAAGATTGAAGCAGGTCATGGCAGGATCACAGCAGGGCTTTCCCTAAAGACGTAGGATAGACCCTGCAGCAGTGCCACAGCCAAAGACTCCTTGCCCACTCCTGACACTTTCCCCTGATTTCTGCTTGCCTTATCCCTACATATAAAGCCAGGTTCAACACTGGAGTTCATGTCTTCTCTGAAACATATACAGTGAGCTGTATACATAAGGTTGAAGCTGCTGAATTATTTTACTCTCAGACAATGTAAGACCTGCAGTTTTAAAACAGATGCTCTAGTGATAGTTCCATTATAGCATTGGGTGAGTATGGCCCCTTCTGTCATTTCCTTAAGAAAGACTGACTTGGTTAAGGGGGTAGATTCATTTGTCAATGGCGTAACAGCTGCAGTTAAATTCAGTTCTCTTCCCCTTTACACAGCTGACATAAACTTGTTCACAGGCCTACAACGATCACCCAGCCTTGATCCCGTATTCCACAGTATGCAGCACTCTACACTGAAAATGATCCTTTCCTGCCTTTCCTTAGAAATACACTTATCTCAGAAGTGACAAAACAGTTTCTGGGTGGAAAAAAAAATTCCCTTGTATGTGAAGAATCCTTTCTTCTTCATTGACAGGAGTAGCAAACAATTAAAACTTTTTTTTTTTTTTTTCACTTAGATTGGTCTGGGTGTGTTGTGAGTTATTCCATACAGTCATTTATTTGAGTGCATTGGCAGCAGGACAAATCTGCACAGAAGTCGTCCTTTACCTTCACTGAACACTCACGCTATGAAGTCCTTCTGGCTCATCACTTCCTTAAGGATCAGAGGTTAGATCTGATCTGAATCTCATTTTCCCTTCCATGCCCTGGAGTCCTGCAAAGAACATGTACTGACTATCAAAGAGATGGTGGGATGCTGGATATCCAAAGTAATATACTAGGGAGGTGGAACTTAACACATTGCTTGGGTTTGAAATAGGAAAGGGGTCACGCTATCTAATGGGGAGGTTTGTGAAGACCCAATGCAAATGCTCATGATGTGCTCTAGTATTAGAGCCTGCAGTGTTGCACAGGGGCTTAATACCTAGGAAGGAGTGGAAAAAATGAACAAGTGTTGCCTCTGTGAGCAACACCTGTTCTCATATGAGTCAACTCCAGAGCAGGAGGCTCTTGAAAAACCTAACAAGGAGCAGATATTTAAGAAATTAGTCACAAACATAATGGCCTAATCAAGGGTCTATTGGAGACAGTTGGTCTCTGTTGTATCATGAATTTCTCAGGTCACTTGGGGCGAGATATAAAGGATAAAGTTTCATGCTAACAGCAACTCTGGCTGAGTGTCTCTGCACATCTCCCCCCACTTTCCCAGCCAGTGCTGGGAATATCCCCTCCCCACCACATACACCTGCTCTGACCTGCTGGTGTGGCATCTCCATGATCCACACCAGGAGGAAATCAGCACAGGGAAGAAGTAAGAGGAAAAAAAAAATGCTTTTTTGCTTCTTCCTCCCAACAGCCAAGTGTGCTCTCTGAGGATGCCTGCACAGGAGCTGCAGGTACAGTCCTATAGGCATGGCTCTCGTGACAAAGCAGGGAAGGAACACGTGGCCAGAAGGAAGGATGGGAGGAGTTGGTTTGAGCTGAAACCGCAGTCAACAAGGCAGCGCTTGGCTTGAGCTAATGAGCCCCGAGAAGAGTCGGTAGATCAACACACTGATGAGTCACAGCAGGTCAGATATGTATTTATAATAAGGCATTAGATACTACTACTATGCAAAGCAGGGGAATGGAGAGTTAAGATACTGAAGAATACTTGCATATTTTTACTGTTTACATCTGGATGCTGATTAGGTGTTTAGTGGAAATTTGACTTTGAAGGTAAACCAAAATTTACAAATATAAAGAAAAATAAGGATCATTCCAAAGAAAATTCAAGCAAAATGATCTGAACATAAAAATTCAGAAGCTAAAGCTACTTCATATTAATAGGTGTCTAATTTTGAGTACTGACTGGAATATATCCTATTAATAGACAGAAAGAGAGAGCACACTGTTATTAGTAAATTTAGTTGAAACATTTCTGCCGAGACATTTTTGCTAGTGGAAACAGTAATTTTCACACATAAAAGCCTTTCTCTCAGTTGTGAAGCCAATTCGGGTTTTGCCCGAGGAAAGCCAAAATGCTTCAGTGCAAGTAAAACTTCACTTGGTCAAAAAATACCACAGTAGGAAAAGTGGGGGAGGAGAGAAGAGATAAGCAGAGGCTTTTCCTAGCCCACTCTAGCCATTAGCCGCTTTATTGGTTGATATGCCTTGATTTCATGACCTCTAATAAAAAGTTAAGCCACAGGACAAGGAACAGAGCCTGCACTATGAAGTTACTCTTTTTCTTTCCCTACAAACTGCCTCAATAAATGTTTGGCACAATGCAAAAAAAAAGTTCTGATAAGAGATACTGCCAATAAATAAATTCCCAGCTGCATTAGGTTGTAAACATAAAAGACAAACATTCAAAAAAAAAAAAAAAAAAAAAAGCAAAAATTTATTTTAATAAAATTCAGGATGGAAAAAGCAGTTGATATAAACAAAGAAAGAGGTTTAAATTAGATCCTGCTTTTGGTCAGCCCACCTACTTCACTTCACCCCAGCAACTGAGAGCAGAATCTGCCTTTTTTTTTTTTTTTTTTTGAAGCCAAATAACAATTGCATATAAAATGTATGAAAATGAAATATCAAAATTAAATTGTTCCTTCATGTCAGCTCCCTGAGGGTGAGCTCCTTGCACAAAGAAAGAAGACTATGTGGCCGCATTTTCCTTGCAGTAAAATAAATGAGAGCAAGGAGGGAATAAAAGCCATCAGCAAAACCCACTCCTTCTTGTTTAAAATTATAGATGTAAGCAAAGAGCTCAGGGAGCAGCCCATATTAGGCAAAGTGCACGCTTTTCTTGTAAAAAGTTTGAAGAATTGAAGGTCTGCTGTCCCCACTTAGAACCGTCGGCGCACTTGTGTATTGCAAATGAAAACAAGGGACGATGCGAGGGTACCGGCGCACGGCCAGGGGCTTTAAACTCTGCTGCCAGACCAAGGGACACATGCGGTAAAATACCTGGGGACAAGACGTACGTGGTAAAACACCTGGGGACAAGATAGATGCGATAAAATACCTGGGGACAAGATGTAAGCGGTGAAATACTTGGGGACAAGATGTAGGTGGTACGACGTGTGGCAGCCCGCTGCACAAGCATCACTGCGGCACCTTTGGCCAGGCTTGTGATTGAAAACAAGAGGGGATTTCTGCTGACTTTGCCTGTTTGAGGGGCTGCTCCAATATGGGCCACATCCAGGGATGTTTTGTGGCTGCTCCCACCTGTGCAGCCCAGATCCTGCTTTGATGCAGCCCCAAGGCTGACATCATTTCTCCCAACAACTATTGTCAAGTGCTTTGTACCAAGCCCTGGGAGCGTGGTCGGACAGACCATGTGCATCCAAGACATGTCACGGTGCCTGTTATTGCAAAACTAAAGCTTGTTTTAGCTCCACAGGCTTCTCTGTACGTGACAGTGCCGGGTAACCTAGCGAGGACATCACGAGTAATCAAACCTGTTTGAAGCCCCATGTAACGCTATACCTGGGTCAGGATCCCAGGTATGATTTCTGCCAGCTCTGCAGTCGAAAATGTGCTTTCTGGTATCTGGTCTCTCTCAAGCTTCAGGGATCAGATTGGTTTATGAACCTGCTTATATTAAAAGCAAACAATTTATCACTGCAGATTTTCCGTGGACTGGCCTCCCTGTGCTCCTCTGGTTTCGCAGCTACCTGCTCCTGAGAGCACAGACCTCACGTCACTGCTTTGGGGAGCTTTGGTGGCTTAGTGGGTACTGCTCCATTCTTCTGCCTCCGAGACACCCCTCAAACCTGGCAGTTTAACTTTTGGGTTTAATTGTCATTTTTATTCTTCTCCAAGGTGACTCCCATCAAAAATAATACATAAAAGGTGCTGGTGCGTAATGTGAGCAGGGAATGAATATTGTCTATCCTTTAATAGGCAGTTTTTGTCCTTGCTGGCTGTGGGTTTTGTGTGGGTTACACCACAATCAATAAGGTGTGTTTTTTTCCAGATAAACTCCACATACCAGAAAGTACATTGAAAATTGCTGCATCAACAAATCAAAGTAAACAACCTTCTCTTCTCTGTGAGATGATGAAAAACATAAATTATGTAGTCTTTAAACAAATGGTAAAGAGTTTCCTTATTAGGCTTCAGGGTCCTGTGTGTGTATATGCCCCTTGTAAAATCCCTGTCATTCCTGGGTCTGTAGGTCTGTATAATGTTCTTCACAGATTCAATTGAGTGGTCAGCATACCACAGCCATGCCTGGGCTGGGAGATTTGACATAGACACACACGCACACACATCCATGCAAACATATAGATATGTGTGTGCGTGTGTGTCTCTGTCAAATGTGTGTGTGTGTGTGTGTGTATGTAAAAGCTGCACTGAAAAGATTAAAATCTCTGCAGATTCTTTTGCAGAAATCATCTTGAGGAAGAAAATTCACCTTGCTTTTGGTAGGGGATTCCCTCTTCTGTTTCTCTTCCACATCATTTTGACCAACTCCCCTAGCTTGCTTAAAGCCTTTGTCTACATTGAATCTCTTGCTTTACCAGGCATAAATGAGCAGGGGGAGCACCAGCTGCCCAGCTGGACACAGGTCCCTCATCCTGCCAAAGCACACGTGATCCTTCCCCCTCCAATGCCTCAGACCACAGAGCTTGTCCCATCCTCTCCTGCTACAGTCACTATCCTCTCCTGGGGCACAGCCATGTAGTACCAAGGCTCTGGAGAAATAAGAACTAAAGAGTGGCACAAATATTTGAAGGCTGTGAAGGTAGAAAGACTGCCTTGGGCTCACCACAGTCTCCCCCAGCCACATGGCCCATTGCACTGACAACAACCTTGTGGGGATAGTGATTTCCCCAGCAGACACTCTGCACAAGCCCTGTACTTGAACCAACCTCTCCCCAAGCATCTCACATTGCTGCATCTTCCCATGAGTTCTTTCTCCCATTTTCACCTCTCCCAGCTTTCCCCATTCCCCCACACACTCCATACTTCTGCCGTGCCACAGTCTCCTTCATCCAGTGCTCCTTCACCTGCCCCTCTAAAAATTATCAGCCTTCATCCTCTCACATCACCGGCTGCTCCTGCTGCTTTGCTTGATGCGAGCAGGAAGGCCATAGACACCCCAGGAGGATCTATCTCTCC